>JAEANM010003561.1:0-22194 GCA_017656035.1 Myanophis thanlyinensis
ACATTTAAATGCACCCCTATGGGTCACAATGGTTTGAGCTTCTGCAGTCTTTGGACAGACTGGAAGCTGTTGGTAGGCTTGTGCTAAGTCTAACTTAGCGAACAATTTTCCTTTTCCTAATTGATGCAACAGGTGCTGAACCACGGGGATAGGATAGGTGCTTTGTTGCATCGCCTTATTAATTGTCGATTTAAAATCCCCACATAATCTGACAGAACCATCTGGTTTTACAGGTGTGACCACGGGGGTTTCCCAGGTTGCGTGTTCCACAGGTTCTAATATCCCTTGACTCAATAACTTATCAATTTGCTCGTCCACCTTGCTTTTAAGAGCAAAGGGGACTCTCCTGGGCTTAAGCCTGATAGGGGTAACTTTTGGATCCAAATTAAAAGAAATGGGTTTTCCCTTATACTTGCCCAACCTGTCGGCGAAGAGTTCAACAAATTCTTCCAGCAGCTCCTGGAACTCTCCTGTTGACTCGGCTGGGCTAATTCGGTTAACCCCTTCGATATGTAGACCCAGAGCTTGGAACCATTCTAGTCCCAGCAGACAAGGCAGGTTTCCTTCCACCACCGTCAGCTCTAGTGGGCCCTTGAAGGTTTTGAATGTCACTGGTACAGTTTGTCGGCCCAGTACAGGAATTCTTTGTCCGTGATAGTCGCTGATTATTGATGCCTGTCGCTTTAATTGCTTCTTTTTGGTTTGGGACATCAGTTGTCGTAGTTTGTTCCATGAAATGATGGTTAGAGCTGATCCTGTGTCCACTTCCATCCAACACGGTTTCTCATCGATTTGGACGACTACTTTAATTTTCTGAGCGTTTTTTTTTTTTGATTGAGGCAAATTCGAATATGATTTGCCTTGTGCCTCGCTTGTCCGCCGCTGAAGTTTTTTGTAACGTCTCTTCCCGCTTTTTTGCTTTTTCGGGTTGGTTTGTCCACCCACGTGATTGGCCTGCTAGTGCGGCAAACTCTGGCTAAATGTCCTCTTTTTCCACACCGTCTGCAATCCACCTCTTTGAAACGGCATTCCACCCCTGGGTGTCTTCCTCCACATCTTGGGCACGTATTCTCTCTTTGCTGCTTGGTCGATTGTTTGCCTTGGTAATAAACTCCACCATCTTCACTTGAGTCACTGTCACTTTCCTCGCTGATTTTATTGGTGTTTCCCGCTTTTTTTTTAATTGGCGGGCTTTCCCTGGAACTTGTCTTTTGTGGTTGTTTGATTGACGCTGATGACTTTTTTGCACATTCGGCAGCTCTTGCTATCCCGACAGCTATTTTCCAAGTTAATTCCGGTTTAGCTAACAACTTTTGTTGGAGGAGTGGGTCCCTCATGCCACATAGTAATCGGTCTTTTAGTCGTTCCTCCAGATCATTGAATTTGCACTTTTCAGTGGCCATTCTTAACTCTGCAATGTAATTATTAACAGATTAGTTTTCGTGTTGGTTTCTTTGGTTGAAATTATGTCGGAGTACGGTTCTGGACGGAGTTGGTTCAAAATGTTCTTTAAGGACCTTCTGTAACTCTGCCCAGGACATCGTTTCCACAGATTGTGGTGCCACCAAACCTTTCACCAGTCGATGTGTTCTTTGGCCGCAGTAGCCGATGAGAAGAGCCCGTTTCTTTTCATCGCTAGCTCTCTCTAAGTCATTTGCTACCAGGTAGTTCCTAAAACGTATCATGAACGCCTCCCATTCTTCTGAATCGGGATCAAACGGTGCAGGCGGAGCATGCGTTGCCATCTCCGGGAACTTGCTGAGTTTTTTTGCTGGTCGACTAATTTCGGATTTCTGGATCCCACCTTCGTTGCCAGTGTTTTATTCGGAGAATAAGAGGCAGATGCAAGGTTATCTTCGTGAAATCAGCTCTTTTTATTTCAAGGAATACTCAGACAAGAACAAGAACAGTTTAAATTGACATCTATTTATACTATGTACAACCGCGCGCTTTAACCAATCAGAGAGCAGGATTCTCCCGCTCTCTGATAACTAGCGCCAGACTTGGTGTCTACAGCATACCATATAAGGTATAGAACAAAGACAGTGTTATCCCCAAAGGCCAATGGGTGGGAATGTCAGAAAAACCACTTTCAGCCAAACATTACAAGGAACTTCTTAAAATAGATTGAAACAAAAGAGGTGGCTTCTGTACTGGAAAATATTTAAGCAAAAGCTGGGTGGTCATGTGTGAAGGATGCTGTTCTTGCATCCTACATGGAACAGTTCAGTGGTCCAGATTGCCTCCAACTTCAGATATGTAATTCAATAATTCCTGCCCACTCTTTTTTTGGAATCAGTTACTCAATTGGTTATAAGTCCATTCATTCATTCTCTCTTTTTTCCCTTCAATGGAGATGAGTTTTCCTTGTGACCTCTTAATGCTTTTAACACTTCATTAACCTCTGCCTGTCAGAAGACTTTCTGGGTGGCAAAACTAACCTCAAGTTTTGCTCTGAGGTTCGCACACTTCCTCAACTCCCGGCTTCTTGAATGTGGCTAGCCACAAGCCTTACTTTTGCTCTTGCTTGTGCTAGTGGAATATTATACTCTTGTTTGGATTCTTCTAACATGCTGAGGAGTTCATCTCAGCTCTCAACACACCGACCTGATCCCGGTTGGCCACTTTAGTACTTACTCCTGGAGCCAAACTGCGCTTGAAATTCTCCAAAACTGGGACAGCTTTTAATCTCCTGACAATAAGTGAACCTGTGCCAAGCTAACACTTCACAAGCAGGGAACTAAATATTAGCTGCTTTTAAGAATAGCAGGAGTTGGCAAGGTTTCAACATTTGTTCTGCACCAACTTCTTTCTCTGAGGTCTGTCTCTCCATTTGGCATTGTATTTCACTGTGCAGCCTAATTTGGTGGCCCTTGCTAATTAAATACCGGCAAGCCCCAAGTCCAATACAACTAATTCCTGCCATAGATGAGTGGATTTCTCTTAGGAAACCCAAGCTTGCAGATTCCTATTCATGTCAACATTCCTAGCACCACTGACCAAAGAAGCAAATTATCCCATTCGCCAAGGGGAAGTTGTCCATCTAGAATTCTAGGCCAGGGGTGTTGAACTCAAGGCCCGTGGGCCAGATGTGGCCCATGATGTGGTCAGATCCGGCCCATGGGGCCATCCTGGAAAATGGAAGGGGCCGGTCCATATCAATTCAGCCCGGTCTACCCAATGCAAAGAGGAAACATGCCAGCAGTTTGGGGAGAGGCATCAAGCTGGCTATGCCCACCTAATTGGCCACACCCACCCAGTCCGCCCCCCCCCCAAGGTCGACCCTGAGGCAGCCCTCAATGAAATTGAGTTTGACAACCCTCCTCTAGGCCTTCTCAAAGTCTTCTTGACTAGCTTACTCTTCACACACACACACACACACAAACACACACAAGCCTTCAGACCTCTGTTGTTGCCTGTTATCCTGCCTTATGGTCTGATAGCCTCAGACCTACTTGTTACTGAACTGCAACGCCTTTCTTGCCCAAATTTTGTTTCAATTAGCTACCTAGAATCAGCCTTTGTCTGTTCAATGATATACGTTCATCCCATTCTCTATGCTCTTTATGACAATAAGGTGCATGTTCAAGATCTTGTGGGGTCTCCTCCTGCAGAGATGTTTTACCCACTTTGGGGAAGGGGGAGTCCTAATTTTCCAGACAGTCCCCCTGCCATGCATGAAAGCAGTTGTGGTATAAGCACTGCACTAAAACCATTTCCCTTACAGCATAAATCCCAGGGTTTGCCTATTGGGAAACTGCTGTATCCAGCAGGATGAAAGTTTATTTTTAGCACTGATTGTCTAGAATTATGGGCTGCACTGCAGCTTTTCACTCACTGGTGGGGAGAAAAACTGACGATGCAGTTGTAATCGAGTCTTCATTAACGGGATTCTCTTTCAGTGATGTGAACAGCAATCATTGCTTTCGAATCTCTTTTTCTTACCACCCTTACGTGTCATTTGTGTAACAAGGTTAGCAGTAATTTCAACACTTTCCTCTCCGAAGAAAATGCTGAAATTGGTCAACAATGCCCCCTCCTAATTAAAGGCTGTGCAAAAAAGCAACATTAATCAGAAAAATGTCAAACATTCTAAAATCAATTGATTCAGACTCCAATGGAAAAGATTTCTATCATATTTTGTAATAGACTTCAAAAACTACAATATCTCTATTAGAAGAAATCTATTCCCAATCATGTTATTAACAACCGCAGTAATTCACTTAACAACAATGGAAAGAAAGGTTGTAAAATGGGGCAAAACTCACTTAACAACTGTCTCGCTTAGCAACAGAAATTTTGGAACCAATTGTGTTCATAAATCGAGGACCACCTGTACCTGTAAAGATGCCTTCAGTATAGGCTCTGTATTATAGGGCAAGTTTGTCCATGTGAGGTTTAGCTTCATTGCTGATATTTGTATTCTAAGGATCGCTAATTGGGCTAATAAAATGGCAACAATCCAATCCCAAATACTATGCCATGGGCTACTGTGGGCAACCATATCCCATGTGCTTTGAGACCCCTTTGTGAGATGTTCAGAAATTTCATGGAATTGCTTCCTGCCATTTTGAGTAGAAGAGGTGCAACACCTGAGAGAAACAATCCCCACAAACACAGAGACACCAACCAATTTTCTCCAAAACTGCCCTCACGTGATGTGATTCCACCATTTAGCAAGCTCCGTCCCACCAAAACATTGGTCTGTCCTGCCGTTTGCTGTGCCAATGGTAAGCAGAGTGGAGAACATTGTAAGCATATTTTAATTATTATTCATTTTACGTTTCCTTTACTTATTTTTAAATCCCCTGGCCCAGCTCAAAAGAAAGTAAGCCAGCACCTTGATGGCCAAGGTATCTTCAGGACTTCTTTCCTGTTGTTTCCATAGCAATGAAAAGCAGATTTCACAAGAGACAAATGCCACTTCTTTGTAAAATGTCAACCTTTTCCCTTCAAAAAAAAGGGGGGGTGGGGGTGGAGGAAGTCAGAAGTCACCTGGGGCATAATCATGAAAATGCATAAGTTTCTCCTCACAAAGAATTTTTCTGGCTTTGCCTCCTGAAGCAAGCAACCAACTCATCCTAGCAGAAGAGATTCAAGGAGATTTTCTTACTCAAGTGACATGTCCTATTTCTCATGGAATCATTGGTTCCCCACGAAAGCAGATTAACACCAACACAGATACCTGGGGGAATGTATCTAACTCTGATTTAGTCATATGAACAAATTTAAAATACTACATGGCTGAATTTGCACATCATGCTACAGCAGAATTTTAGCCAAGGTTTCTTAAATAAACCATGGAATGTACAAATTGCCATTGTTGGCTTCATAACACACATTCAGTCGAGACCAAACACACCATGTCATGATTTAGCACAATGTGCAGCCTTAATGGTTGGGTGATAATGACTGACATAGTCTAAATTGTGGTCTTTCTTGACACAAATCAAATGGTGATCTATTTAATGAATACAATGGCTTATGACTGCAATTCTGGGGCCAATTACAGCTGTAAGTTGAGGACTACCTGTACTGCTTTGGTTGCTCCAAAGTTTTTGGGCTTAACCGTGAGCAAAACGAGAGCTTTCTTTTTGCATAGGACTTGTGTTCCTTTCATTACATACTTCAGTAGTAGAAAGTAGAATGGAGTGGAGCATTTTCTAGAATTATTCTTGGAATGCAAGCTTACAAGGAGAATGTAATTTCTTTGCTAATTCTAAATCTATAAATAATGCAGGCTAAACCCAATATATACCTTTCTGGGACCACTGAACATGTGGGGCTGTCTTCTGTATGAACACAACAAAGACATCAAAAATCAGTTTTTTTAAAAAATATCTATCTTCTTCAGTATTATCGGTGCTTAGATGGCTGCAGTGCTCCAGAAGTTTGAACAAGGATCTGTTCCATGAAAATCTGGAGTTGACAAGGAATAAGCTTGGCATTTTTATATTTTCAACCTAGGGTGGCAGATCATCATATTTTAAAGGGGCAAATTACATTTGGAGGTTTTAAAAGTGCATTGGGTACATTTTATGCTTATGTCTTCTATTGCCTAGCCATCATGTATCACTAGGAGATGAGAAGCTATGGATGTTTCTGCATTTCACAGCAAGAAGTTGTTTATGATATATGGAATACATAATTAGCTAGAATTACACACGTTAAGCATAAACCATGGTTTGAAAGCCACAGTGGCTGAATCACACTAAATTCGAAACAAAATATAATTGAGAGTGATATCTGAATTCTAGCACAGTAGTTTCTCTTAAAAAAGTCTTTGATGCTTACGATCCGCTAGGCAGCTTAGCTAGAAGGCTCTGTCAGAAACTGTTATTCTACAAGAGTTTTGCAGTGTCTGCTGGGGAGATATGTGTCAAAATAGCAAAATTATGCTTGTGGCTGTGTGATCAAAACCCCATTCCTTTTCCTTTTGTATGTGTTTTGTATGTGGATTTATGTGCCTAACTCACCTTTGGAAAGTTCAGCAAATGTCAGAGCAAAAGCTAAATATACCTTCCATCCACATCCAGCCCTAAACACATTCACAAGGAATGGATACCAAAAATATGATGGGACTTCTGCCTTCGGGGATCTAGGGATTAATGTCACAAGTCATGGGATGGCTTTTGTTTGCCTGCGCATTTTATTTAGCACTATTTATATAACAGCACCAAGGAATGGTGAAGCATTAGTAGTATCTCTAGTTGTTATCAAGCAACTGGAGCAAACCCTGTATCTTGGACCAAATTTTCCCCCTTTGATCATAGAGAATAAGAGCCAGTTGTACTATATTATCATTTAGAGAAGATACAAAATGTTTGGAAAAGGAAGGTACAGGAAGATATAAAGAAGAGATTTGCAAACTGATGACACTCATGAATCCTTTAATAGAGGAGACATGTTTAGAGGGAGGGTTGCTTTATTTTATTCACATACTTGTTTGTCCAAAAGCAACCCCAAAGTGGCTCTTTGTCTAGGTTTTCCCTTTGGCCTTGAAGTCCCATTGATGGAACTTCCATAAAGATGAGGCATCTCTTTCTTGGCTCAAATACAAAAACCTGATAAGAAAATGACTCCTGTTTGGCTGTTGAAGTACTATCTGGTTGGAAGAAGAGGGAAGTGGAGGGGAGGAGCAAAGAAAGAGAGGGAAGTAGAGAAGAGAGGAAAGGAAAGGGGAGGAGAGGAGAAGGAAAGGGAGAAGATGGAAGTAGAGAGGAGAAGGAAGGTGGAGTGGAGTGGAGTGGAGTGGGGTGGGGCGGGGCAGGGTGTGGCGGAGGAGAGGAAGGAGTGGCGAGGAGGGGAGGGGAGAAGAGAAGAATTTCCCATTTAATGAACATTTCATTTATGTATTACTTAACCAAAATGTTACTACTGAAACACCAATAAAAAGAAACTGGGGGGGGGGGGGATTATGTTCTGGCTGATCTTCATCATGCCATTCCTTCTGATGATCATCGGTGCCGGCATTTAAGAATGTTCTATGTTCCCTGTGAGTAATTTATTCCAAGTCAGTGAGCAGATAATGGAAACATCTTCCTACCAATGTGATGGAACCACATATACAGTATATTTGTATTATTTGCTGTTTCTTGATTATTTGATGCCAGGTTGATTTTGGAACAAAGACATTTTCCAAAAAATATAGAGGGAGTGCTTAGGTTAATAATAACTTGTATTTCAGTACAGTCATTCAATTTCTCCTTTTGGCCTGAGCTGTTTGATGTTTGGCTGCTGTTAACCCTTGTGAACACAGCAAGTAGCAAATGGCCAATTTGTTGGCTATTGCTTAATGATTATTGATGAATCACAACTGTAGGAGAAACACTTCTATATTGTGCACCACAACATTTCTTTCTTTTTATTTACAAATTCCTAATGATAATCTTTCATCTGCTCTTTCCTCAGTATTTATCCCCAAATGCTTTTATGTCTCCTTTTTCTTGTAATTATTCTTGCATTCCCAAGTAATTCTCAGGAATTCTTGTCCAGGTTTTTCTTATATATAATTAACACAATTAACAAAAGGCTTTACAATTAACAGAAGCATTTAAAGAGGACAAAAGATTTTATGAATGCTTATGGACAAAGTCAAGCATGAATTTGATTCTGCATTATAGGTGAGTTCCTCTACTTGAGATGCTTACTTGCAGATGTTCAACCACAGACCTGGAAGAATTTGGCCTGCTGAGTCATATCCATCCTAACCTCCGGAATAGCACAGCATAGTTAGAGACTGAAAGAAATGTCAAAGTTCAGAATGATTAAAGGAAGTCTCAAAATAGCCAACTCTTCCTGTCAGGGTGTGTACCATTTCCTTAAAGAAGTTCATAAGGCAACTCTCTTTAGTTGGTCATATAGTGAGTGGTTTTATTTATTTATTTTTGCAGGAGATTAAACAGAGTTGTAACCATGCTTTAGACACTTACAAATCATTCCTTACCAGTTCTCTTAATTTTATTTTTCCAGGCCTTGGTTCTGATGATAACAAATCCCATGATGCATTTGCTGAAGACGAGCATTCTTAAAATGCAAAGGGGATCAACCCCTCCCCCAATCTGTTGGCTTTTGTCTGAATTTGCTGCTCTGGGATAGTGCTAGATAGAGTGAGGCCCTTTTTGTTGAGTTTTGGAACCAGGGTGTATGAGAAGAATGAGTAGTAACAGTAAGATCTACTTTACTTACAAATTCTTCTTCTTCTTTTTTCAGCTGTTCCCGTTAGGGGTCGCCACAGCGACTCTTTCCATCTAATTCTATCCTCGGCACCCTCTACTTTCACCTCAATTAACCTCATGTCCTCTTTTAGCACATCCAAATATATAATATTACTTACAAATATACAACATAATGTAGAAGAAAAGAGCAGGGAACTATCTATTACCACAAGGATTAAAAGAAAACAGAATGGGATCTACTATTATAAAAGGAAAGATTCCACTATTTCAGGAATTAGCGGAGCCAGTTTGGTCCAGTGGTTTTTTTTTTTTAATAAATCAAAGTCGCAAACATATCTAATACTCTTCTTCCTCTTATTTTCCCTACAACATGAGATGAAATTATTTGCCCACAGTCACCCAGCTGGCTTTCATGCCTAAAGCAGAACTAGAAGTTACTACAGTCTTCTGATTTTTAGCCTGGGCTTGACTAAACCAAATACCTTTGCACTGTAGTCCTTGAGAATTTCTCCTCTCAAGGATATTCTTGCCTATGTTTTTCTTATATACAATTAACAGAAGGGTTTAAAGTGGATAAAAGATTTATGGTTTTGAACAAAGTTAAGACTGAATTTGGAAGAGAATGATGCACTCACGATGAACATATTGTTGCTAAAATGTATGCACTTTTACTGAAATATGAGACAGAAGAGCAAGTGAAAGAATGTATGATAAAATCAGCTAAACATTTTGGCTATGATACACAAATTGACAAATGGGAAAATGTGCGGTTGAAACGATTGAGATGTACATTATGTTTTAGCTGTAAAAATTTTTTTTATAAAATGAGTATCACTGGAATTTGCCAGCAGAGAAATTGTCAAGATGAGAGGTCTTGGAAATGTAAACAACCCAAAGTGACATTTTATAATGTTTGGTGGACATTTTAAAAAGCTGAAACATTTTGTATGCAAACACATGCATTAATTAAGAAGATTTTAAAGGTTAAATTACAACTGAAACCAGAGGTTTTACTTTTGAGATTAACGGACAAGCAACTAAAGAATGTCACAGAACATTGTTTTCGTATGTGATAACCGCCACGAGGCTATTATATGCTCAAAAGTGGAAAGGAATGGTTGGTGAAGATGATGGAACTTGCAGAGACGGCAAAATTAACTGCTTTGATTAGAGATAAAAACAATAATTATATTTATGGTTGACTGGAAATCCCTTACAGACTTTTTGCATGATATAGAAAATTGCACAAATGATTTGTGGTTTGATATTTTTTGGGGGGGTTGAGTAATACGGTAGAAAAAATGAAGTATTGCTGGCGTAAGTGGGAATGCAGTCATGCACATAAAGAGTATAGAGTACCAGTGGCATTCACTTCCATCATCATGAAGTGCTTTGATCTTGAGATCAGCAGATACTTACAAGGAGCTGGAAGAGCAACAATGTCACATATGGTGATGTAAGGACATCAGTGCCACGATTTACATTTGCATCAATCACCCCATGCAAGTATACAATTGTTCTGTTTGCTTGATGATGTCACTGCATATGAGGCATCATGTTGGTGTCACTACAGTTTGATGTGGAAGCTGTAGGGTTTCTTTGGGTCTCTTACTTTAAGTAAGCACTTCATGATGATGGAAGTGAATGCCACTGGTACTCTATACTCTTTATGTGCATGACTGCATTCCCACTTACGCCAGCAATACTATTATTAAATTTGCAGATGATACAACAGTGATGGAACTCATCTCCTGGGGGGATGAGTCGACCTATCAAGATGAGGTGGACCTGTTGCTTTCATGGTGTGGAGACAATAATTTGGTCCTTAACACCAATAAAACCAAGGAGCTTATAGTAGACTATAGAAGGAATAAATCAGATAATCAGCCTTTGGTTATCAATGGAGACCAAGTGGCCAATTTTAAGTTTCTGGGTGGTATCATAAAAGTGGATCTGACTTACAATGTTCACATTGCAGCACTGGTCAAAAGGGCCTAGCAGAGATTATACTACCTGAGACTTCTCAGAAAACAACAACTGAATGAAAAACTGCTGGTGACCTTCTATCATTACATCATAGAGAGTATTTTAACTTACTGCACCTGTGTATGGTTTGCCAATTGCACAATGGCAGATAGGACAGCTCTCCAAAGAGGTTAACATCATTGCCCAGAGAATCTTTGGTTGCCCTTTCCCCACTTTGGAAGAGCTTTATAGCTCCCACTACCTTAAAGTTCAAAACATCCTTAAAGATCCATCTCATCCTGGGAACCCTTTTTTTTTTCAATTATTACCATCTGGCAGATGGTACCGCACAATAAAAACAAGAACAAATAGGTTGAAAACAGCTTCTGTCCCAGAGCAGTAACTACACTGAATGCTATTGTATAGTGCAACACTAATGCAATATCAGGAGTTTTCAATTTAATTGTATAGAATGTGAAGGATGTGTTTTTATTTTATTAATGTACACTGAAGATGGCATTTAATCTCATTGTAAGAGGTGCAATGACAATAAAGTAATTATTATCAATTGTACCAAAAGCATCAATCTTCCACTGAATTATTTCCCCAACAACCCAGGAAGTGTTCCTTGGTATTCCAGCAACATCTAATGCACTTTCTATTCATCTATATTCTACAGAAACTCTGTTTGATTGTTTGAAATCTTCAGTTGGGGAAACAGTGCATTAGAGGGCAACCATTTTGAATCAAAGAACCTCAATAGAGTTAACTTACAGAATGCATCCAAAATTTGGGACCCATGACTCCAATGGGATTGAATTTGGCAAAAACCTATGGCTGCCCTTCATTGCTGCTGTGTTGCTGTACCACCATGTTGCCATGGTCAGCTTCTATCATGAGATTGTCATTTCCATTGCTTCCTGCCAATTCCCTGGAAGGAAAGTCAATGAAGAAGTGGCAGGAAGACGGAAATTGCTCCTGTTCCTATTCCTTTTTTTTTTTTTTTTAGTCTGCCTAGCACAGACATGGGCAAACTACGGCCTGCGGGCAACTTCCGGCCCGTTGGGCTTTTTAATCCGGCCCGCCGAACTAGTTACTAGCAGGAACCAGCCCAACAAAAAACTAAGTATTATGAAGTAAATTATTAACTCAGATGGTAAAACACTCGTTGATCACATTAGCAGTAGCTTACTGAACACAGTCCACAAAGCAGATTTATCCAGAATATTCCATTGGTTGGAACCGCCCCACCTTCCTCAACCACCTTATTCCATTTATGCGGCAGCGCTTATCGCGCCTGCCCTTCCTGGATGCAAAGGCCTTTCATTCTAGCTGGGAGATTGACAGATCTCATTCTTACTTTGGGTTCATGAAATGGCGCCATTGCATTGCATCCTATTCTGGCCCGGACCCTCTGTCAAATTTTAGAAACCATTGTGGCCCGCGAGTCAAAAAGTTTGCCCACCCCTGGCCTAGGATGATTCTGTTTCTCAGTTTAAGTAAAGAAATGTGACTCTCAGACAATGACCAAATGGATTATTGGTCATCTGGTCAAGGATAAAAATGAAATTCCTTGAATACACCAACTTGTTTGTAGGATTGTTGGTTCTGTTGTGCTGGTTCTGTATGCACACATTTCCACTACTGAACAACTCCTTGCTGGCCTTTAAGATACTCTAACTGAATTAAAAAAATAAATCACTTTAAAATTGAGATCACTCTTTCTTGGAGTCCAGATCATTTAAGACAATATAACTTCCTCTATGGCCTCAGGATAAACATGTTGTTGCTTTCCCTCCCCCCTTTTTTCCTTCTGCAATCCATTTCCATTACTAGCACAGTTTCATCTTTAGTGGGACGCCTGTCTTATTCGGTTGTTTATTTGAATCTCATCCTGTTTCACTTCATCCAATGCTTTTTTTAAAGAAATAATTTTATCTCCAGTGATCTCTATGTGCATCAGCCTATCATTTTCTCAACTAAGAAAAGTGATGTAAACCAAATGATTGAAGACATTATTTCAAGAGTTGAAGGACTTCCATTGGAGAAAGGAAATTAGGACAACTGAGGGAGGACAACTCAAATGTTCACTAAATGTTGGAGCCAAGAATCTGCTGGAAGAATTCAGGCCAGATGTAAGCCAAGTCTTGCTGTAAGAGCAAATATTTAAACAAAACTACATCAATTGGAATCTTCAAGTAAATATCTGGCCAGATATATGCATCATGCTAACCCAAAATGTTGTTTACTTGGTTTTTACATAGTTTGTTGGGTGAATCCTAGTTATTATGGTTTATAAAGCATGGATTATGGCAGTATGTTGTTTTAAACTTGTCAGTTGTGATTTATTCATTAAATCATGGCTCAGCGTGACCTCAAAATCTACCCTATGTGTGCATTATCATTATCCTATTGATTTTATTTAGTCTCCTACCTGACTTCTGCATTTGATGCCTGTTTGCATTCAAGTTTCATGAGCCAGTTAGGGTCTAGTAAAGACATCACACTAGAAAGCAGGAGGTTGTGGAAATATTTGATTGCCTTAGCCATGAAAGCTAGTTGGACCTCTTTCTCTTTCTATTTCAGCCTCGCTTCATCTCACAGGGTTGTTGTTGTTGGGGAAATAGAGGAAAGAAGATGTGGTGGATATGTTCATCACCTTGAGTTATTTTTAAAAAGAACAATGAAGATGGGAAATCAAAAAAATAAAATAATAAAAAATAAGTAAAGTAAAAGTAGAAGTAGTTATTCAACTCCTTGTCAGGCTTAGGTTCTCTCTACATCTCCTGGAAGGCATACATTGTAACAAACTAAGCATCATCAGATATGGCTACTCATACATTTCTAATCCCAGGTATGTATGCCTGTTTTCCTACAAAAAAGAAATTATGATCAAAAATAGATAGGAAGAGTATTCTTTCCTGATGCCATGTTCTACACCAGGAATGCTAATGAGTGGGCTGGCAAACCCAAGTTGTATGCTTGGGTTGCATACAACCAATGAAGTAAAAGCTGTTATCTCTACAGCTCTATAAAGTGTTGAAGTGGAAGGACTCCAAAAAAATAGAACATCAGCATGCTGTTTAACCCCAATTATTAAGATATTTCTCCTGTTTGGTCATTAAGATCAGTCCAGGAAGGGTATCCAGAGGACAACCATTTGGAGAAAGTTGCTTTTTATGGTTGTACTGTTGTTATGCAGCTTTCATGTGTTCATTTTATTTAGGTTTATTTTAGACTAAAATTCTATTACATTAGAGGGAGTACATTGTTGATGATTGGAAGAGATGCATCTTACATGAGCCACATGAAGTCCAATTAATAGAAAATAGCAGACATAAATAGTAGTAGCAGCAGCAGTACTACGGCTGGTATTCAGATTTTATTTTGTTTTTGATGTATATTATTGTACACTCTATTTTAACATTTAAAAGCAGCTCTGTAAGCTTTTTGCTAGGAATACTGTATATAATAGACACCCTCTATCAGAAAATTAAAATGCCCCTGCCAAATACTGTGAAACAGGTTATACAAGGTTATAATCAAAATATTATAATCTATGTAAGGTTGAATTGTAAATTAAATTTCCCTGTAAAATGAATTTAAAGCTATATCATTAGGGCAAACAGCAATTTTTAATGAAGTGCAAGATTGCACTCCTAATACAGAACAGGTTATATGACACATAGTTCTCTGAGCTTCTAAAAAATAGAATAGCAATAGCACTTAGACTTATATACCACTTCACGGTGCTTTACAGCCCTATCTAAACAGTTTTACAGAGCCAGCATGTTGCCCCCAACAATTTGGGTCATCATTTTACCCACCTCCAAAGGATGGAAGGCTGAGTCAACCTTGATCTTGGTGGGAATTGAACTGTCAAATTGCAGGCAGCCATCAGTCAGCAGAAGTAACCTGCAGTACTGCACTTTAACCACTGCCCCACTGAGGCTAGACCCTATCCAACCCCTTACTAGTCATTTGGCAATTATTAGGACTTAATTGTCAAGAATGTTGCATGAAGCATTAGCTTAGTGTATCCTTTAGCAGCTGATACACCACCAATCAGTTGGACAAGTGTTGCGTGATGCCTAAATTATTTTGTAAGATGAAACTCAATATTTCAGCTTGTCAAAATTATGTGGATGATAGATGTCAGATGAACTGCAGCAAGTTAGATAAACATTCAGTTGCAGAGAATCCATGAGAATTAAATGTGAGCTTTGTAATGAAAAAATAAAAGAGAGATAATAACTTCAGTAAGTGACTTACAGTAGAGACATGTTTTGAAAGAGCCAATTGGTTTGGGACTCAGATTGTTGATAAACTATGAAACAGTTTTCTGACTAAATCATTGCTAAAACAAAATGCCCACATTGGGTACATATTTCTCTTCAAGTCATAATATAATTTGTTCAGTTTCAAGATAAAGGATAACTTAAGATTCTATGTGCTATATGAAATTCAAGGTCCATGGGCCAGATCCGGCCCGCAGGATGCTTAGATCTGGCCCACAGAGTCACCCTGGAAACAGCGAAGGACCATCCCGCAGTGTCTCTGCCAGTGAAAATGGAGCTTGGGAGCGCTGCATGCAGCCCTCTGAGTTCCATTTTCCCTGGCAGAGGGCTGCAGGAGCCCGTCACAGCCAAAAACAGAGCTCAGGAACCTGTTTTCACTGGCAGAATGCTCTGGTCACTACAGGCACCCCCAACATGAGTAATGTCAAGCTGGCCACACCCACCCTGGCCCCCTGAGGTCAAACACAATCCTGATGCCTCCCTCCATGTACTCATGTTTGACGCCCCTGTGTTATATGATCCCAGAGCATTGTGATCTATTCATTAAAACACGGTTAAGTGATGTGTGAACTCAGCCAAGAGGATCTAATATATCACCACAAAAATACCAAGATATTTATATTGGAGCATTCAAATAATGGATGCAACTAACCTAGAGACTCACCTCCACAACTTGGCTGCAAGATTATGAGAGATGAAGTCTACCATACCTGGAAGAAAGCAGGTTGAGAAAGCTTGACTCTCACAATCAGCATTGAGGGTGATGAGTCTCATGCAGCAGCACCCATCACTTACCAATTCTGCACTGATCTCGGCCTCCCCTGGATAGCTGAGGTGTGCTACACCATCATTTTATTAAGTTGGTTTTATTAAGATGGATGAAAAAGGGACAGACAGTTGTTTAAATGGTATTCTGTGAATCATTGCCTGCCATAAACTTTAGTTCTTAATTGCAAGGAACAATATTACAGCAATAGCACTTAGATTTATATACCTCTTTATAGTGCTTTAGAGCCCTCTCTAAGGTTTACAGAGTCATAAAATGAGGACCCAACAATCTGGGTCCTCATTTTATCGACCTCAGAAGGATAGAAGACCTGAGTCAACCTTCAGCCAGTTGCAAAGGGGCAAGAAAGAACATTTTGCAGGTGGATGCATAATCACCAGGTCAACTGTCAGAATCGAACTGCTGGCAGTCAGTAGAATTAGCCTGCAATACTGCATTCTGACCAATGCACCACCATGTTCTTATGGCACTATAAAAAAAATCAGTACTTTTTTTTTAACCTATAAGAGTACACAAATATTTTAGATGCAATAGTAACAATGGCCATTCTCAGTCATATGTGAGAATGAGGCAAAAAAAAAAAAAAATGAGGATGGTCATTATATCCCTGAAACCAAAACCCAACTGGGATGTGCGCTCAAATGGTGAGGGACTTTGATTATTCAAGTGTGATTGCCATTTTCTTTTACTCCCTCTAATATCACTGACATGGTTGCAGAGTGCAAAGTGAATTTACAGGAATGCAGACTGGTGTAGTGGGGAAGGCACCAGGCTAGAAACCAGGAGACTATGAATTCTTTCCCCGTCTTAGGCACAAAGCCAGCTTGGTGACCTTCGGCCAGGCTCTTTTCCTAGGGCCCTAAAGCAGTTGCCAGGAATCAAAAACTGACTTGAAGTCATAAAAGAAATTAATATACAGCTTTTAGACATGAGCCGTGGTGGCACAGTGGTTAGAATGCAGTATTGCAGGCTAATTCTGCCGACTGCCAAGAGTTCAATTCTGGCTGGCTCAAGGTTGACTCAGACTTCTATCCTTCCGAGGTTGGTAAAATGAGGACCCAAATTGTTGGAGGCAAAATGCTGATTCTATAAAATGCTTAGAGAAATCTAAAAAGCACTATGGAGCGGTATATAGTAAGCCTAAGTGCTATTGCTATAAGATTTTGCTTTGCTTTACTAAGATTTGACCCTGTGACTATGCATCCATCGCAGTGCAGAATGTTCTCTTGGCCCTTTGCTTTTGTTCTTGTTGTTTTGCCTCACTGTTCATGGTAATGAAGCTTTTCCAGTTGCAAAAGTGGGGTTGCAATGTTCATTGGCTGGGTAGGTACAGATCCTAGATTAAGTCTGAAAAATCTACCACTCTCCCACATTCTGCGACTTTTAATTGGGGAAGGAATGGAATGGAATGGAATGGACTGAATAGAATAGAATTCTTTATTGGCCAAGTGTGATTGGACACACAAGGAATTTGTGCTCTCAACAATAAAGGAAATGGTACTTTCGTCAACAAGCAGGAAATACTGGGTGACCTGGACAGGTTCAAGAATGACAATAAAAAAGAAACAGCCATTGTGTAACAAGTAGGAAGCATCTTAAGAAAAAAAAAACATGAGCTGGATGGATCTATGAGGTAAGCTGAAGAAATGTTACACAGAGGAGCAATGGGAAAAAAAACCTCTTTATATGGAAGTAGCAATAGAGAAGAGATAATGGTTCTTGATCATGAACTACCTTGCATTTGATCCAAATGACAGTCATAGTACAACTAGTAGAGAGAAAGTGGCCTCAAAGCAGTTATAAGGCCATTATTGTGATACCTGGAGCACTTTCAGGCAATCCTGCATCTTCAAATTAGTACAATATATATATGGTATATAGGTTTTTGCTCAATGAAATTACTATTTTCTGTTAGATGGAACAAAGATCTTGCTGTTCAGGTCAACCTTTCTAGCAAACAAAAGGTTACATGGGAACAATTGCTTTTTATGGAAAACAAGGCAGGAAGGTAAGCCTTTGGACACAGCTGTGTGTAAAAGATTTGGATACCTGCAGCCATTGTATCTGTCCAAGGTCTCCTTACTTTCTTTGCCTCAGGAGGAGGTAAAAATAATTGGAAGGGAGTGGCTAGGCTCACTTCTATTGTAGCATTAGGAAAAACAGCTATAGACGGATAAAAGGCCATGTAACTCTGAAAAGCATATAAGCTGATTAACAAATAATGTCTCCAATACTCAGAAAACTATTCATGATATGGATTTAGTTATTTATGTACGTCTGTAGCCAGCCCATGAGGGATTGAAAGTGTGGACATATAAATTATCAATGAATTCTGGCAAACCTTTTGCTGTTATTAGCAACAAATTAGCACTTGACCTGGAATTGTCACTGTAAACTGTTGATCAGCTGTTTTATTATAATACCCTGTGAACTGGATGTGTAAATTGGCCCTGTTTAGGTCAGGCAAATGAAACATAAATCTCTGTGTAAAATAGCATGATCTTAATTACCCTTTTGATTTACTCCCTTCAACTGAAATTAATTAAAGTATATAACTAGGATTTTTTAAAACATTTGAGAAGCAGATAATTGAGCATTGTTTTAAGTCTGTAAGCAGCTTTTGTGTGCCACACGATTCTTTTTAATCACCTTAAACAGCATTTTATATTACTACAAGGCAGGTTCCATTTTTTGAACCTTACTAGGGTAGCAACAATGTGAAGGATGTACTTCTGATAATTCTATTAACCAGCTGAACTCACAAATTAGGTTCCTTTCCAGATTGGCAGCTATTTTTTATCATCATTGCTTAATTGGTAGTTAAAAAATTTTTTTTTGCCTTTCTTTATATGGCCAGTTTGTTGTGTCTTTTTTTTAAAAAAAAAATTGTTGTCAGCTTCCCAAAAAAACAAGAAAGACATCTTGTGATTCTTCCAAGCAGATTTTTTGACTGTTATTACTGTCTTATCTATAGACAGAATCTTGCCAAACTAAAGCAAACTATCACTCCCATATTGGGAACTGTTACGGAGAAGCCATCTTCACTCTCTTTTCCTCACACAAGTCTGAACTGAATTGTCTCGTTTCTTTGGAATGCACACCCTTCTCTTAGGAATCCGGATTAAATTTTATCATAATTATAAATCTAAAATCAAGAAGACAAAGAAAAAAAAGGATCTCACTCTTTTCCTTTTAGATACTACAGCTTCTCAAGCAAGCTGGAGAATATATAGAGGTTTCGCTGTGACTTCATCTCCTTCTGACCTCCACATGATAACTACAAAAGAAAATATGTGGAGTCATTTATCACTTGAAAAGTCATTTTCTATTATCTACAATTGTTTAGAGTTTACATATTATGTTATTAGAGTTTTCTGGAGTTGAGGCAGAAACTTGATGCTCTTTCTTCAAAAATGTTGAAATTAGAAACCTTGTTCACCGATTCACATAAGACAAGAATTATTCAGTTTGAAAATTCAGATTAACAATGTCCACCAATGCTGAAATACAGTACTGTTGAAAATAAATACAGAGGGTAAAGTGACCTATTTACAGAGTCTATTTCATGGAAATATGAAATATATCTAAACATCTCTTACAATGGTATATTGTGAAACTATTCTACCTAAATCTAATTCCTACACATAGAAATTCTATGAGCTTATCCACTGAAGTGTCATTTGGTGTATATTTAGTATTTTTAAATATTTCACAGCAAGAACATGCTTTTTTTGTTCAACATATTGCATATTTGAATGACTTTTCAATATTTTAATCTTTAGTTAAAAGGATAGATATAATACAAATGCTTTTGCAGTATCAAATTTTGCACCAGCAGAATTATTAAGTCTAAAACAAAGTGGTCTTATTTTTCTCATGAAAGATTCAAATACTTGATTGTTAAAAGATTTGCATTCTACAAAACAAATGAGAGATGAATTTGAACAATTTTTAATACACAGGCAATTTGCCCAGTTAATGTTTGCTTGGAAAGTTGTAAGGAATAATTTGTTCTCATGTTGTCGTCAGAAAAGAAAAACAAACAAATCTAGGCAAGACAAACTGGCGGAAAAAGTTAAAAGAATTTTTGAATGGATGTACCAGGCAACTTAATAAAGTTTTATGTCTGCTAAATTGGTACAGCATTGCAGTTAAGCATTTCATATAGACTATCCAGTGAATTAAATAAAGCAAAGATATTGTCAGAACCTAGATAGACCTGGCAAATTATTGGACTCTTGATTGAAACAACAAAACAAAGTGATCTTTGCATTATTAAGGGTGCTTAGAGAAATAGCATATAACAATATAATTTTCAGTCAGTATTTATGTTTAAAAAAAATTATATTTGTCTTTACAATATTGAGTAAATGTCACTGAGGAAGGAATCAATAACTTCAAAGAATAATATAGTTTTTCTGAAGATTATACATGACCAAGCTGATTATTTTTATCTTTACTTCTTCAGAAAATAAATACTATCAATACTATTAAAAACAATACAAATTCCTGATCCTTGTAACTTGGGTAATATAAAACTTACCTTGATTTATTTGTATTGTTAAGGAATTATAATGTTGCTTTTTTGGATAACCATTTCCAATTGTGATTTTTAAGGTTGGTAAAGCTTTTGATTATGATAGCTATCATCTGTCATGTAGGTTCATAAAAGTATACAGTACATCAGACATAATATTAAATTACTAACTGATCTTTTAATTAACCATTTAAAAAACCCTAAAATCATAACTTTCATCATCCAAATAATGTCTGTTACAGATTAAAGAAGTTTTAACTTTCTTGGAGAGGGAGAGAAAATTTTGTGAGGGAAAGTAATCAGGTATATCTTTGACCTCTACATATTTTGACCTACATTTATGTACAGAATCCAAATTATAGAATAGAATAGAACAGAATTCTTTATTGCCCAAGTGTGATTGGACACACAAGGAATTTGTCTTCGGTGCGTATGATCAATTCCGAATTCATTCCAGACACAATTAGAAAGCTATTATGTGACCCCTCTTATATCATTATTCTAAATAACTCTCTTTATAATCATAATACTATCACATTTCCAGCATTAAAACTGGCAAAGCATTTGGAAGATGCTGGAATGGAAGTACAATTACATGGTAAATTTTTACTGTGAAACAATCTGTTTAAAAAGTGCAAATAAATAATTATTGATAATACTATTTTTATTTAGACCATTTTATTGCCAATCAAGTTTTCAAATTATTTCAACTACTGCAAGAAAACTTTGGATTGGCAGTATACAAATGCAGAATTACCACAAGACAATTACACCAACTTTGATTTTACAATTTGATCTACATTCTAGATGCATTAACTGCATCTACAACTCTTAAGTTACGAGTTACTGTTTTACTATTCATGTTGAAATGTGTATTGAATGTTTACCAATTTATAGTATTTTTTAAATTGGCAAGGAATATGTCTTTTCTTCCTTTCTTTCTGCATACTAAAGCAATAAAATATAAAAAATAAAGAGATGTGACCTAATTTGGTTTGGAAAAATTGATATCACTTGGCAAACTCAGGGATACACCTTCTAAAAAAGACACTCTAGATTTATTAACTAGCACATAATTTAATCTTGTATTTCCTGTTGAAATGTTTCTGTTGCTTTAGTATTTTTGAAAATCATAGTGCAGCAACAAGAAAAAGCAGGCATTTATGAAATAAATAATAAGTAACATAGAAAATGTTACTTATTATTTATTATCCAAAGAAGACATAAAGGTGATTGGGGCGAGAGTGGAGGATGCCGAGGATAGAGTTGGGTGGAGGCAGTTGATTTGTTGTGGAGATCCCTGACGGGAACAGCCAAAAGAAGTAGTAGTAACGTAGAAAATGATGAACATTGACTGCACTATATGAAATAATAGTGATGGACTATAAACTGACCTTTCATATAAGTTTTTTCCAATAGCAATGTTACTTCCCTTTTCTCTTTTCTTTACTTTTGGAGGAGTGGTGATGGTTCATTTTGGATTGTCTTCATTCTTGTGCACATCTTTTCCACTACTTGTTCAGTGAGAACCTCTTTCCAAGTTTACATCAGCTTCACATAAATGCAGCTGCCATCACTTCAGATTTTTCTGTAACAAGTGGGAATGCAACCTGCCCATTCTTGAGTCAGGACAATACTAGGTCAGCCTAACATTTCCTTATCTCCACAGCCAATTCTTCTCTGTCTATTGCATCAGTTCTCAGTCACTGCCAGTGACTAGCAGTGTCCTAATTTGGGAGCATGTCACTCTTGACATGCAAAGTTGTTAGTTTTCTCTTCTTCTTTTCATGTCGCTAGACAGTGGGGAAAACATCCAGGAGCCTCGGTGGTGCAGGGGTTAAAGTGCAGTACTTCTGCCGGTTCAAATCCCACCAGGCTCAAGGTTGACTCAACCTTCCATCCTTCCAAGGTGGGTAAAATGAGGACCCA
>JAEANM010003562.1:0-22192 GCA_017656035.1 Myanophis thanlyinensis
AATAGGACCAGGATAGAGGAGCAACCCCTATCCCGGGCCTTCCAGAGATCATCCACCAATGCGACCAAGGCTGTCTCTGTGCTAAAGCCAGGCCTGAAACCCGATTGGAGGGGATCTAAATACAACTTAGACATTCTTCACATCAAAGGGCAAGGTTGCATGTAAGGAAGCATCCCAGAATTTGAGATATAAATTGGGCAAAGCTAACAGTGTAGATTTTTCTTTGCTAACTGCTGCTTCAGGGTCCTTTTGCTGAAAGGCTTTGGCCTGTTGTTCAGCAGGCTATGCTGCAAGGAAGATCTAGGGCAGGGGTCTCCAACCTTGGCAATTTTGTGACTTGTGGATTTCAACTCACATAATTTCTCAGCCAGTCATGATTAAGAATTATCTATCATTGATTTGCAAAAACAAAAACAACCCCCACCCCCACAATGATGTGTGTAGATCAGTGTTTTTCAACCATCATAGCTTTAAGAGGTGTGGATGTTGACTCCCAGAATACCTAGCCAGACATGAGGAATTCTGGGAGCTGAAGTCCACAAGTTGTAAAATTGCCAAGGTTGGAAACCTCTGATTTAGGGTTTTATCTTTACAGCACAAAATAACAGCTCCTGGAAACATTCTGTTGGGTACATTTGTGTATCCTGAGTAGATTGTAGAGCAGTGTTTCTCAGTCTTGGTAACTTTAAGAAGTGTGGACTTTTAACTCCCAGAATTCCTCATGTCTAGCTGGGTATTCTGGGAGTCGACATCCATACCTCTTAAATCTGTGAAGGTTGAAAAACACCAATCTATGCTATTGTGCTTTTTTCCAACCAATGCTACAGTAGTCCTTGATTTACAACTTTTTGTTTAGTAGCTTTTAAAGTTTTTCACATTTATGACCGTTGCAGCATTCCTTGGTGGTGATGTAATCAAAATTCAGGCATTTGGCAAGTTTGCAGCATCCCGGGGTCATGCATTCCCCTTTTGTGACCATTTGACAAGCAAAGTCAATGGGAAAGCCAAATTTACTTTACAGTCATCACTAACTTAACTGCACAGATTCATTTAAAAACTGTGTTAAGAATGGTTGTAAAACTGTCACTTAGCACAGCAATGTTGTGCTCAGTTGTAAGTCAAGGACTACCTGTATCAATTCACATCTTGGTTGTCTATTGCTGAGTGTGCCTTGGGAAAAGACATCTGGCAAACCAAGCAAGGGGAAGATTTTGCTTGATGACAAAGTTCCGTCATGGCAGCTCTTTCAGAAGTGGCTTCTAAACAAAAGCAGGAACACAGCCAATTACTGATGGATGTTGGCAAAAAAAGGTGTTGCCTGCAGCAGCTGAGCCTTAGTTTATGTCCAAGGTAATTAAAATAATCCTAGCCTGCCAAGTCTCTGGGCTATGTGGTTGAGTTTCCTCACCAGGCCCTGTGGCTGCTTTGTTTTCTGCAGTGACAAATGATCCTCTTGCTAAAACTGTAGCAAATAGAGGAAGCTGTATTTATAACTTGTCAGCTCTTCAAGGAGACAAGATCAAGAAACAGGTGTCTTGGAAGGTATGGCAATACAATGAGAGTGTTGAAACAGAAAGCTGTCAGTCTGTCTACTTCAACTTACACCTAACACAAAGGTATGGGCTTTTTCTTACACTCTCTTAATTTATGAGGATTCAGATAATCTTTTCTACCATGGCTTGAAGTTCCCCTCCCTCTTTCCTAAATCAACCCCCCTCGCATTCCTTCACATAATCTCTTAAGCGTTCATTAAATGTAGGTCTACCATGTGTGGACAGCGAGATACCTTTGCTGACAGATAATGGTCATTCAAAATTTGGTAACTCACATTAGGTAGCTCCGGTCAGATACCCATCCTGGCTTGGCAACTAGCCCTCTCCAGAAGACACTCTAAAATTCTTGCCAATACACCAAGCTATAAAACATTTTTTGGTATTGGTGATTAATTGATCAAGACCAACTACATGTTTTTAGTGTGAATTTATTTTAATCAGTTTGTATGGCTTGCCCATCTCAAGTAACAGTGTTCCAGAGAGGCTTTTTCAAAAGGCAACTGGACTTGGTTTTCCTTGAAGGAAAAGGGGAAAAAAATCAAAGTCCAGGCCTGTCTTGGAAAAGCACCTTTGGGACAACTATGATTTAGATAATTGAGAATCTCCATAGACAACTGATTGGGTGGCAAACAGAATTTAAATAAAGACAATTATAGTATAAATATTATATAAGTTAAAATACGTAGCAACTGAGCTACATCAACCCAAATCACTAGCATAACCAAAAGGTGAATCTCTGAATAGTCTCAAGGGCCCAGGCTCAGAACCAGGTCTTTCAGGCCTTATGAGAGGCCAGCAGGATTGGGACCATTCTAATCTCTGGAGGGAGAGAGTCACATGGTGGACATTATGGCAGGAAAGACATGTCTCCTCAGCCCCACCAACTAGTTTTCTTTAACTGATGGGACCTGACACATGCCCTTCCTGCCTAATTGGATTGGACGGGCAGAAACAATTGGGGAAAGTTAGACCCTCAAATAACCTGACCCTAAGCCATGAAAAGCTCTAAAGGTAACAACCAACTCCTTAAATTGAACCCAGAAGACCACTGCAGTTCAGAGAATAAGGATGTTGCGTGTGCAGAATAACCATCACAGTTTGAAGCTTCTGAATGCTCTTCAAAGGGCAGCCTACAAGTAGAGGGCATTGCAGTAGTCTCCAGATGAGAGATCACAAGGAAGTGAGTGACATTGAGCAGCCATCTCTGGTCCAGGAACAGGCCCAGCTGGAGCCCAACCTGAAGTTGTGCAAAAGTTCATCTAGTGACATCTGCCCTCTGCTCTTCAAGCAGAAGTTGTGAGTCCAGGATGACCCCCAAATTACACACTAGATCTGAGGCAGGCACGCACACCCCCAAATTACTTGGTTCTGCTTCGATTGAGCTAAAGCCTGTTGCACCCTATCCAGGCTCTCGCAGCCTCCAGACACTAGACTAAGATGATGGCATCGTTCAGCAGGCCAGGTTGAAGATATAAAAAAACGCAGATACCTCATTCCTAACCAATGAAGGATTGAATTGTGCAGCACTCCAAAAAATAGACTGGGCAGCACCTCTCCCCATCATCAACAGTAACTGGAACTGGTGCCCCCAGAGGAAGGAGAATAAACTGAACATGTTGCTTCCCATCCCTAATTCATGCTAAGTAACTTAGTCCTCAGGCAAGACATCATGTGACCACCACAAATCTAGCATATCTGACCACAAATTTAGCATATCTCATTCAGTCATTTAGTGAGTCATTGCATACATGAAGTGAGACATCAAGTGACCGCAATTTGCTACCACTGGTTTCTCCATTGAACAGAAGCTGTTTGAAGCCAACAAATGATGACCATGTGATTGTGGGATACAGCTGGTCATAACCAACTGCCTACAGCAAAAGACCCAAATCTCAGGGATGTTGTCATGGTCATAATTGCGCAGACCAGTTGTAAAACTATTTTTTAGCAATGTAGCTTCAAGCAGGATGATCAATAAGCAAGGATCTCTATAGCCATGCCAGTATTGCAGAGCTTTTGAAATCAAATCAGAATCCTAATGTTGGAAGGTTCTTCAGGGATCAAGAAGTCCAACTGCAGGAATCAAAAAGCATCCTTGACCAGCATTTGTCCAGAGTCTGCTTGAACACTTTGAAAACACTCTTGGCCACCCAGTTATGTTTTTAAGTACATCCTCAGTGAAATGAAAAGTAAGTTATTTCATTCCCCACTCCATTACCTTTTATCAGGGCTAAAGTGTTCTGTTCTCTAGTTTTTCTTCATCAAAATTCACCCTGTGCATTATCCTCTATTTATGACCAGTTGCTTAGCAACCATTCAAAGTTATACCTAACCCCCACCCCAAAAGGCAATTATTATCTGGATTTGAAGTTCTAACAGCAATCCCCACTTCCACTCTGCAATCACATGATCACATTTGAACATTCAACAATTGGCAAAAATGCCCATTGAAACAATGGCTTAATTTAACAACTGTAGCGTTCATTTAACAACCAACACAAAAAAGGTTAAATTGAGCAGTCATGCAATGAATGACTATAATTCTAGACTCTATTATCGTCATAAGCAAAGGACTACTAGTAGTAGTTGCCCTGTAATGAAGGATAGGGAAGGGACGACAAGAACTGCTTGAACAAACTCATTGAAGAGTGGAAATGGATGGAAACTGGTCAAGGAGAGATTCAACCTAGGAATGAGAAATGTCCTGACAGAACAATCAACCAATGGAACAGAAGTTGGAGCTTCATCACTGGAAGCTTTCAAGAATAGGCTGGACTGCCATCTGTCGGAAATGGTATTGGGTCTTTTGCTTGGGTGCGGGGTTGGACTAGATGACCTACAAGGTCCCTTCCAACTCTGTTATTCTGTTCTGTTAAGAATTTGTCTAGGGATTTTAGCCTTTCAAAATGTTTTAAAATTTCTTACCTCCATGATATGGAAGCAAAAGCTTCATGTGTTAAAAAATTGCCTCGGTCATCCGTTTGCATTCATGGAACAAGATCATGCTTGCCTGGTGCAAAGTGCTACTAGGTGCTGGCACTAGAGGGCAGCAGGGCCTTGTTTCTGCTTCTGCAAGGAGCCCAGAGAAGGAGGTGGCGGCATTCATTCTGCCAAGCCCTTGCAAGAAGGAGGGGCCCAGAAGCCCTGGGTCCCTGAGATCTCTGCGGAGCAGTGGCTAAAGCTGGAAGAACTAGTGGGGAGGGATATGGGGCAAGGATAAAAAAATGGAGAGATGCATCCAATATCAAAATCCAAACATGTTTCAGGATGCCATCACTGCAATTTCTTGTCCTAGATGAGACTGCCAGATAAGCAAGTTTATTAGCAAGTAGCTTCTGCCACCCTTCTAACTGGCAGAGATTCCTGGTTGTTAATGCCAGATCAACATCAGCTAGGACTAGGTGGCAAGTGGCAAGGAGGGAGACTGAGTCTGCCCTCCTTCCTCTACCATGAAACTTGTGAATGGGTTTCACTGCCCTAGCTGGTGAGAACAGATCCCACCCTCCTCCTTTGCTTTTAGTGTCCCAGTGCAGTTCTCAGGCAGGTGAAAAAGATCCTGCCTCTCTTTCGTGGGAGCACCTTCTCTCCCCACAGAAATCAAGGCCAGCCTTCAGAGCAGACTCTCCAGATGCACCAGGAGGCTTCAGCTTTGCCGTCTCTCGTTTGGATCCTTGCCAGTGGCAGGGCACAACCCTCTGCATGCCCTGCCCCGACCAGCCTCCTGAGGGAGGCTCGCAGATGTGACAGGCCTTGCTGGTGCCGCCGTAGATTGGCTGTGAGAGCCTACGTGGAGGGCTGCTGCTCGTTCCCAGACAGACGTGTCAGAACCTTGTGCTTGATCTGGCATGTCCTTCCCACTATGGCAGCAAAACCCAGAGGCGCTCAGAGGCACAGCTGCCAGTTTCTGTCCATGGAGTTCCCGACTCACTCCTGGCTGCTTTCCCCAGACGAACATTTATAATTAAAAGGCTTCTTTGCAGGGGGGTGGGGGTGGGGAATCTTCTGGTGCTGGGCCAAGCCTGAGGCAAGGAGGGCAGAGAAGGGATTCTTCTTTGCTTGAGCAAGCAGACCCGTTCTTCAACTGAATCTGGAATCCTGCCTCACATGATGCGGCTTGCACCCTCGGATGGGGTAGCAGAAGGCCAGACTGTGGGAAAGCCCGGAGGGGAAACGATTATGCTTATTGTCAGCTTGGAGGAAAAAGGTATCATCACAACAAATTCTGAGCTAGAAATTGCTCACAAGGATCTTCTCTGACTCATGGACTTCAGTCAGATGCTTTGGTATCTTCACTGCGATGGATGGGATCCCTGTACAGGAAAACTCAGCTGCTTCCCACAACCACCGTTCCTCCTTGACCTCTGCTCAGCCTGCCAGGATGCGTCGTTTTGGGATTAACTGCATGAGATGCTATAAGGAACAGGTTGGATGGGGAGGTCAGCATAACACCGTAACTCTCTTTGGGATCACAGTCACACTTGCACCCATTTTCTCCTAGAACAACAATGCCTTGTGGCAGTTAGAGACCAGTCTCTTCCTTCATCAATCTCTCCTGGTAGAAGTTGTCTTTTCCTCGTTCTCCTTTTTAAACAAGCCTGCTAGTGGTGGTTGAGAGATCACAGTAGTGGATTATTTTTCTACAGGAATTGTAGAGGAATTGTCTCTTGTTAAAAACTGAGCTGGCTGTTTCAGAGTTAACATTTCATTTTCATGAAAGTGACATCCCTTAATCAAAAGCTGTTTCTCCTTAATGGCGGATTTTCAGAACTGGCTGAAACAAGCAAAGACCTCCTCTTTCTCCAACCAGCCTCCATATTTGGAGAAATTCATGCTTTGGAAAGTGCTGGTGAGACGACATACAAAGACCCTGCAATGTCTTTGGTTTTGTAGTCCATCTTTTATCATCTCTGGCCTCTCCTCCCTTGCAATGCAGCTCCATCTTCCCATATCAATCTCCCAGAAATGTTACTGTTTAGTACAACTATTATTTTTTGCAAGCATCTCTTGGTCTTGCAGTGGTTGGAATCCGTATATCTTGAAGTGAAATGTTACAGGGAAGACCACCAATGGTTGATTGGCTCTTGCCTGCCTTTCTCCTGCAAATCTGCCCTATTTTCTACCAGCCAGCCAACTAGCCAGTCACAACCAAATCACTTTCTGTGCTTCCTTCGTTCTCCTTTCCAGACTCCTCTGATCAGCAAAGAAAATCTTGCCCAGATAAAGGACACCTCAGATTCTAATAGCAGCCCTGATTCCATTAAAAACTCCCAAGCTGAGACCCCATGATTGCCAAACTATTTGATCTAATACTGTTCTTAAAATTCAGAATGAAATGCACACTTCAACAGCTGAAGGTTTGCACTGCTGAAATTGGCATGATCACCCACTAATCCAACCATTTTAAGACCTCTGGATTTCAACTCCCTGAATTCCCCAGTCAGGAGAAGTTGAAATCCACAGGTCTTAAAATGGCCATGGCGGGATACCCCTGCATTAGTGGGTGATCATGCCAATTGCAGAAGTATGAAAACCTTTACCTGCTCAAGTGTGCATTTCGTTGGGAATTTTAAAAGCCAGTTTTAAAGTGGCCCAGATTGGGCATTTTACTTGCACTAACATGTTTACAGTTGGGCTCCTGTGCAGTCAGAGTGGTTAGGTGAAATGTTGGCAGGACTCTCAGTTGCTAGAATGCCAGCCACTATCTGCCCCAGGAGTAGAAGAAGGGTGTTGATGTACCTTTACCTTCTCACCAATCCAGTCTTTCTTTGCTTCGCTTTGAGCTTCTGAGAGCAGCATCACAACTCCGCTGTCTTCCAGCCAACCTGCTTTCCTCCCACTTGCCAGCTTCCTGCTAAATATAGCTCTTCACTGCCATTAATGCCCAGGATCCCTTTACCTTTCCAAGCACTGCAGGCCATTTCCTTTGCTGTTGCTTTGTAAGAGACAGGGCTAGCTGTGGCTCTTTCGGGATGAGTCTTGCGTCAAGGACGTACCTCCTTGGAAGACAAAAGCTGTGAAATGGGGAATGGGGGATGTCATTTCCCCAGGGCCCTTTGCTGGGATGACCAAAATAAAAATTTATCCCCTCTGCTTCCTCCAGCAACTTTGAAAGCATCTGCCACTGCCTCCCTTTGCTGCAAGAACAGCAGAGCTCCCACCCAACCAGAACCTGGGGGAGCCTTCCTGCACCGCCCAAATCTTTCCATAAAGGTGACCAATGCCTGGGCTTTGAAATCTCCCACTTCATCTTGGCTGGTCCTGAAACTGATCCACCAAGAGACATGATTCCAAATCCTTGGGTTCTTCTGTCCTTGCTCTCTGTGGATCTTCTCTCTGGGATCAGGGATAAACAGCAGAAAGGGAATTGGTGGGGCAGCTCTGGGCAAATGTTTGCGGTTACACAAGCAGCTCAAGGCAGCCCTTGTTAAGAGAGTCACATTGTACATGATTTTGAGAAACCCAAGACTGGTGATGCCCTTTGTGCTGAATGAGGCCCTCCTCTCTCCAAGTATCAAATGAGAGGGTCTCCTTGAAGCCCAAAAGACTTTTTTTTTTTTTCAAATCAGACTCTTCATGGTGATGTTTTTATGGTGATGTCATCTTGCAAATCTGGGACCAGATTCAATATGTTTATGAACCATGCCAATATCAGTATAATCACAGTACAAATGTAATAGCAATAGCACTTAGGCTTATATACTGCTTTCCAGCCTTCTCTAAGCAGTTTATAGAGTCAGCATCTTGCCCCCAACAATCTGGGTTCTCATTTTACCGACCTCGGAAGGATGGAAGGCTGAGTCAGTCTTGAGCCTGGTGAGATTTGAACTGGAGTGAGCAGTCAGTTAGTCTGTAGTACTGCATTCTAACCACTGCGCCAGCATGCTACTACAGATGGTCATTGACTTATCACCACAATTGAACCCAAAATTATGTAAGTTGTGCCATGTGATCATGACTAAATTTACAATTTTTATTGTGGTTGTTAAGTGAATCTCTTGTCTGCAATGAACGTGGTGGTGGTGTTTCCAGAAACCAGAAGAAAATGCTGATTTCTTGGAGAAGGGGGAGGGAAGCATTGTAAATCAAAATCCAAAATGTGAACATGTGGCCATGGGTTATGGGGAGTCTGCAGAGGTGAAATTCAGCCAGTTCTAGCAGGTTCTCTAGAACTGGTAGTAAAATTTTCTAAGCAGTTCAGAGAACCGGTTGTTGGAAGAAATCTTTTGTTTTTTCCACTTTACAGGGTTAATCCTGTAAGGAAGGCAGGAAAGAAACATTCTGGTGTTATTTCTAGCCTAATCTTTATTGCTCTGCTTACAGAAACTGCCCACCCAGTCACATGACCACCACAGCCACGCCCACCAAGCCATGCCCATAGAACTGGTAGTAAAAAAATTGAATTCCACCACTCGGGGGCTGGCCATCATAACTTCAAATCCTGGTAATAAGTAATTCTGGGGAGGTGCGTCATAACTTCAAATGGTTGCTAAGCGACTTGTCATAAGTTGAGGACTACCTGTTTAACAATCATACTTTATGCCCAATATGTGGAGAACCGAATTAGTCTTTGCTAGCCAAAAATCAGAACCCCCATTATTTTTATTAATAAGCATAAGCTTTAATAGGAAAAGCTGCTAGCACACACTGGTGGTCAAGGTTTTGCAGCTGCTCCATCACGTGCATTTGACACCTTTGCTAGGAAAAGTATTGATCTGTGGTTCCTTCAGTGATGAGCTTGGCTACACTCAACCCCTTGCCAACATCCAACCCCCTCTCGCCCCACTCCTCTGATGTTCTCTTGCTGCTGTGCAGTTTCTGGGCCATCTTTGAGCTCCACCTTTCTAACATCAAGGATGGTTCAGCCGCCTGCAATTTTCAATCCCAGCCCAAAAGCTTAAAAGCACTGAGGGGCCGTTGGGTGCTTCCTAATTAAACAAGAATATCTGCCATAATCTGTCCTGTTGAGATGGCCCTTGCAAAGCAGTGCTGAGCTGAGAGACACGTTTTGCAACAAAGGAATGAAATTAAAATTAACCATGCAAAAAAAAGTAATATTTTTTTTCTTTCCCGCCTCTTTGCTGCTGTTTGTCTCCACACTGGCCCAGGCCACGATCTGGTCTCAACTTGCCGGCCATTGCTTTTCTTTCCTCCCTCCCAACCGACCACCCCCCCCCCCACCCCACCCTCCCTCCCTCCCTCCCTCCCTCCCTCGCAGTATCACTGACGACAAAGCTGCCCAGACACACACCACACACAAACATGCACACAGGGCTTCCAGCTCTCAAGCGTGGCCAACCCTTTCTGCATCACTTTTGATGCCCTCTTTGATAGCGGGGTGGGGAGGGGGGAGGCGAGGGGAGACAAGACGGCTTTCTAAGCCCCTGAATGGTTGCCATGGAAACCAGAGAAAAGGGTTCCCATGGGAACGGCTGTCGTCAAGACCCCCTACCATGGCGGCCACATCCCACCCCTCTTCCTGCAGATGGGAAAGGGGGAGCTGATTGCAGAAGAGACACGGACCTGGGGGGGGGGGGAATTCCAGGGAAGGCAAAGAAGGGAAGCGGAAGGAAAGGAAGGCGATCTTTGAAAGTCCAGGCTTAAGGGCCAAGCAGGGAGGCGGAGATCCACCCACTGCCTTCCTAAGGAGCAGTTCCTATGGAGTACCCTGCGCACAGTGCCTCTGAGCCTGTGCAAAGTATCCTGTCCTGGGTTGAAGAAGCAAAACATGCCTGCATCACAGTGGAAAGGGACACACAATAAAAAGATGACAGCTGTACTCTTTATTAATGTTGGAAGGGAAGAAAGGGATTTGCACAAATGTGATGTGTCAGGTGTGACATGGGGAGCGGGAGGAAAGTGGACCACCAGTGCAAATTTGAACACATTGAAAACAGCAGGAGCTTGGATTGCATTGTCCTGGCCGCCATCTTGCCTTTTATGACCAAACTCTGGATACTCCCACTGCAAACCTGGGAAGAAACTTTGCCCCAAAGTGTCTTTGGAGATTCTCAATCTTAGGTCATTGTTATCCCAAAGGTGCTTTTTCAAAGGACAAACTAGGCTTTGGTTTTTTTCCTTTGAAAACATTTCACTTCTCATCCAAGAAGCTTCTTTAGTTCAGTTCAGCAGAACTGAAGAAGCTTCTTAGATGAGAAGTGAAACGTTTTCAGAAGGAAAAAAACCCAAGAAAGTCCAGCTTCCTTTTGAAAAAGCACCCTTGGGACATCCTGCACAAAGGTGCAGCTTGCAGGGCCATTTCCTCCCAATCCTGCCCCACCTGCAAAGCCTGGCAGATTCAGATTTCCCACCCAACGCAATCAAGCTGACTCAAAGGTGCTCAGCAGGGACCTAGGACAAGCTGACTGACTCACTCCCCTCCTCTCTTAGATTGCATAACAATGTGTTTGTGTGTGCCAGGATTGTTCTTTTTTTCCCCCTTGGGAGTTTAGGAGGAAAGCAAGTTTTTGGGGCAGGGGAGAATAGTTGCCAGCCCTATGAGGTAGACCTGTCGGGAAACCGATTCTGCAGAAAGGCTAAACAAAACCTTATGGTGGGAGGCTATAAGAAAATCTTGCAAGTGTGTTTGTGTCCCCCCCCCCTCCTCTTATACTTTGGTGAGTCAGGGAGAAGCCAGACTGAGCCTCTTCCTAACACCTTTTCTGGGGCACTTTTGCCCTTCTGAATATTTTCCCTAAGGTCATCCACCTCCATTGCCCTCTAGAATAGCTGCTGCTTTAGAAATCGGAGATCTTGACACCCAGAAAGCTCTAAACCACATACTAAGAGCCACAAGGACTTTTTGCTGAACTAGTGCTACCGAACTAGCATAACACCCATAAGCCTCAGCCAGCAAGGGTTGCCTCTGCGTTTGAAGAGCCCACTCTGTAAACACCCAGGGGCATAAATTTTGGGGTCCCTTTTTAAGCTGCCTGGCTGCTGCTGTTTCTGAGCATGTGGAGACTTTTGAGACCCTTCCCTTAAAGTGGAGCAGGAAAATCATGCCAAGAAAATGAGGCCTGTCTCATTCATGGCTCCCCCCCCCCCTTTATTTTTAGATAGGCAAGGATCTCTTCTTCCTTTTTAGCAATTTTAAACAGGATGACACTGGCCTCCCAAATACACTTGTAACCACCCTGCACGATCCCAGCCACTGCCTTACATGGCATGTCCAGATTTCTACAACATCTTTAATTTTCTGCCATGGTGCAGTCCAAATGCATCTCTTTTAAAGAGAGAGATGGCCCTGAGGAATTGGACAGGACTTGCAGTTCCTGTTTTAGTGCTGTTTTTGGAAATATCACTACCCTACAAATGTTTTTGTTGAATTGACCATTGTTTCTCAACCTTAGCTATTTTAAGATATGTGGACTTCAACTCTCAGAATTTCCCAGCCAGACGTGATTATCAGTTGTAATCCCGCCTTAGGTGTGAAAGCTGACTGGTGACTTTGAGCCACTTAGTCACTCTCTTAGCTCAACCCACCTCACAGGATTGTTGTGAGGAAAATAGGAGGAGGGAGGAGAAATAGGCATGTTCACTGCCTTTAGTTATTTATTAAGTAATAAAGGTGAGATTTTAAAAAAATCAAATAATTTCAGACTTCAATACGTTCTTACCTTTCAGTCACTCATGAACTTGTCTCCTCTCCCTAGTAAATGGAGGTGGAGTGGGGTAGTGAGGGAGCTTTCAGAAATCTCATTAGGGAAGGGAAGGGAAGAGAGAAAATGGGGGGAGGGACGAGTCGTTCCCCTCTTCAGCCACTTCAGGGTCTTTAAGGTCCTTTCTGCAAAGAAGTTCAGCTGTTCACTTCATTGTCTTTAGATGGTGGGGCAGAGCTTAATTCAAACTCTGCAGCTGTTGCCCTCTTCGCCTGTTCAGTGGTTACAGACACAACTATTGAGCTGTTCAGCTAACTTAATACCAGGATGGGGCACTACCAGGGCTAGAGGTTAGGCTGGGAAATTAAAAAAAAAACTATAATAGAATAAAATTCTTTACTGGCCAAAAATGATTGGATACATAAGGAATTCGTCTCCTGTGCATAAGCTCTCAATATACCTACAACAAGGAAGTGATAGGTCATGTATCATAGATCACTGTTATAATCATTAATCAGAAGATACAACAAGCAATAAATCATAGATACCATTGCTTCAGCAACAGCAAATCTGTCAATAAAATGACAGGTGATCATGAAGTCACTGAAACCCAGCTCCATTCAAAGGAAACTTTATGAGATATTTGCAAAGATATCTGCACGCATGAGCTGATGAAGCTATTGGTAGCCAAACGGAACTTGAGAGGTCCTTGGCATTAAATTAAGGAATTCTGAGCCAAGAACATGGGCTCGCCTTTGTTTTTGCAGTATTCCTTATGGCACATAAAATCATGAACTTGGTTGATTCCTGTTCAGGATCAGGAGTGGGGGAAGCAGAAGTGCCAAACAGGGAGGGTGTCCTACACCAGAGGTCTTGCTACCTCTGTGTCTCAACTGTAGGGACAAGGCACATAAAAAAGAAACAGGGCTTTGTTTACACAGTGGCAGCCACCATCTTGTCTTTCCTGATCTCCCTTGCAGAGGTCCCTGCTAAGAGATTGTTACAGGTCTGCTAACAATCAGCTATGCAGCATTTTCAAAATAAATATATTTATTGCAGCCCCTCTTCCCATCCTATAGAGCAGTGTTTCTCAACCTTGGTATGTTTAAGATGGGTGGATTTCAACTCCCCAGCTAGCCATCGACCCGTCTTAAACATGGCTGACTGGGGAATGCTGGGAGTTGAAGGCCACCCGTTTTAAACGAAGTGTAGGATTCATTGCATCAGAGGCAAATGTGACCAGGGAACTGACTTGGTCCAGAAATGCTTCTTAGCCATGACCAATCATAGCCATTTGACATTCACAGCCCTCTGGGAAGCTGACCACTATCTCTTCTCTGACCATTGTTGGATGCCCACAACCACAGATAGAACATACTTTCTCCAGCATGGAGATGAAGTACAGCCCCCAACTCTTCCCAAGCTCCCTGTCCCGTTGCTGGGTTAGCCTGTGACTTTGACCCCTCGCCCACACAGAAAATCTCATCCCAAGCAAGGTTTTCCTGTCCTCTCCCTTCCTCAGCCCCATTTCTTCCCCAGCTGAGAAAGTTTTTCCCCCCTCATTCCACGGCTGGCCAGGAGCAACTTCTCCTCACCCCATGGTCTTAGCCTGGGCCAGGTCCACATCATGGCACTTCAGCCAGCCTTGCAAAGCAAACCCTTTGCAAAGTAGGGATGGCCACTGGTGACTTCCATGGAGAATTTTGCCCTCCTGGTCTAAGAGGAGAGGGAGCTGGAAAACAAGTCAAGAGGAGGGGATCCTGAACACGGTGACTTGTTTTCCAGCGCCCTGGCCAGCCCCTCTGCCTCCAGCCCCAAAGCATACACAGAGATCCCCCTCTCCTCTTAGACAAGTCGGGCAGAGTTCCCCTAGGCAGCTGCCAATGACCATCACTACTTTGCAAAGGATTGGCTTTGCAAGGCAGGCCGTGGCCCAGGCTGAGACAGTGGGATGAGGAAATGATTCTGCCTGAGCAGGATTCTCCCCGAAAATTCATATAGAAGCTAAAATGTATTTACTTTCACAGCTATTGACATCTTCCTAAATGCTGCAACTTAAAATGTTTTCCTTCTTCTTTTCCTTCCTCCCCCTTCTCCAATACCTTTTTTTTTTTTTTTGTGACTAAGTACATCTGGGTGGGATCCAGACTGGGTTCATATGCCTCAAATCTCAGTGCAATGGATGGTGCGTGTGCCATGTCTTGATTACACATTGTTTCCTTTTCTGAAGCAGAACATTTCTAGACGACATAATTACTGTTGTGCATCAGATGCACAATTGGCTTAATTGTGCCTAATTAGGCCACCCATTTTTTAAAATACCCGACCAGGATAGCCAGACATGACCCAGCTGCCTGTTCAGGGCAGAAATCCATAATTCTGCTTCTGTCTTTCTGACTGAAAGGGTGCTAAGCCATGGATTATCCACGGCATCTTTGCATGAAGATTTTTAGAGTAAGCTTAATGACTCATTCCTGGGAGGAATCCAAGTTTCAGTTGCATTTTCTTCAATATCTTTTGGGAAGTCAAGTCAACTGTTCCTCCAATGCTTTCCAAATGGTTTTGCAAGCAATGCTGAAGCTCTCCAAGATGTTCCAGGTCTTCACCCAGTAAAGATGGTGCACATTCCAAGAGGAAGGAACAGGCCTCTGCCGCATTGCCCATGTTCCTGATTCCCAACTAGGACGGAAGAGAGAACTGCTTGTTGCCTTGAGCCAGGCAATATTTGAAAGGAAAGGGAAAGGGCAGCCCCTCAAAAAACCCATACCCTCCTCAGGGGTCTTGAGGAAGCAATGCCAGAGGGAAATGGTCCTCCACCTCCAGAGTGGTTGAGGTTCTCCTCAGTTTTAGTCTTGCTGGAAGCCATCTAGCAAAAACATTTCTGGTTTCGGGCTTAGAACTTAGAACATAGAAACGTGGTGTGGGAAGACAACTCAAAAGTCTTCTAGTCCAAACTCTGCTCAAAGTAGGAAACTTCACCCAGTCAAATGGTAGCCCAGTCTATTTTAGAAAACCTCCAGTGATGGAACACCCACAACTTCCAGAGATAAGTTATTCCACTGATTAACTGTTCTCACTGTCAGGAAATTTCTTCTGAGTTCTCGACTGGATTTCTCCTTGATCATCTTCCCTCTGTTACTTCTTGTCCTGCCCTTTGCTGCTTCAAAGAATAAGTCAACCCCCTCTTTTGTGACAGCCCCTCAAGTCCTGGAAGACAGTTATCCTTTTCCCCCCAATCCTTCTCTTCGATAGGTTAGACCAGGGGTGGGCAAACTTTTTGACTCGCGGGCCACAATGGTTTCTAAAATTTGACAGAAGGGCCGGGCCAGAATAGGATGCGATGCAATGACACCATTTCATGAACCCAAAGTAAGAACTGATTTAATCCAGATTTTAATAATTTAGGAAACTAGAAAAATAAATTGTGGAAATAAAACACATAAGCTACTGCTAATGTGATCAACAAGTATTTTACCATCTAAGTTAATAATTTACTTAAGAGCACATAATGCTTAGCTTTTTGTTGGGCTTTTTCCTGCTCGTAACTAGTTCGGTGGGCCGGATTAAAAAGCCCAACGGGCCAGATGTGGCCCGCGGGCCATAGTTTGCCCATGTCTGGGCTAGACATACCTAACTCCCACAACCATTCGTCAGATGATTTAGCCCCCAGACCCCTTATCATTTTTGTTCTACTCTGAACACTTTCATGTCTTAAAATACAATTCACACCATAGTGCTAATTGCCAAAATACTCAGAAGTCAGGTCCTGGGCATCACTCCGTGTTAGCACTCAAAGGCAAACACTTAGTGAACATGACTTCTCCCGCTGTTCACACATTAGCAAGGAGTGTCTGAAACAGATCCTATGACAACATATATCCTGGGCTTTGAGGCCACTGCACCACACTGCTCTGTACTTCTCTTCTGACCCAGCTGGGAGGAAGCTGCATGCAACCACAGTGACTTCTGAACTGTATAACCATTCATTTAATGATGGTCTGAAGTTACAACAGCACTGAGAAAAAATGACTGATGATCAATCCTCGCACTTACAATCGTGGTAGCATCCATTTAGAGGAGGAAACAAACCAACCCCCTCACTATTAAAGGGGTGGTTGCTGCAAAGGTGCAGCAGCCAGTCCACCTTCACCTGAGTCTAATTATTATACAGGTAAGTCTTTAACTTACAATCATTTGTTTAGCAACCATTCCAAATCACACAAGCACTGAAAAAGTGAGTTACAACTGGTCCTTGAATTACTACCACCGCAGAATCCCCAGTCATGTGATCAACATTTAAGCACTTAGCAACTGGCACAAATTTACAGTGGTTGTAGCATCTCGGAGTCATGAGACTGCCCTTTGCAAGCTTCCCCGTTAGCTTATGGCAGACAAAGTCAAGGGTGAGGGGTGCTGAATTATCTTCATGATCATGTAATTCACTTAACAACTGCAGTGATTCATTCAACAACCGTGATAAAAAAAAAAGGTCACGTAATCAAGCACAACTTAGCAACCATCTTGCTTGGCGATGGAAATTCTGGCCCCAGTTGTGATCTTAAGTCAAGGACTACCTCCATGTTCAACCTTGGGTGAGCCTGACCAAACAGTAGAATAGAAACTAACATTGCAGTGAAACTGGTAGGCATTTTCCTGGTTTCTTGGATGACAGAATGGAGCAACATCATGCATACACAGCACATAGAGATAAACCACATTTTATATACTGTTCAAAAGAGACAAAAAAAAACCTAAAAAGAGAACAAAAAGATCAGAATGCTTCCTTGCTAGCAATCAACACCTAGATAAGCAAGAATTAATGCTAGGATCAAGGAATTACCCAGAAGAAAACAACACTCCCACCAACACTGACAGGGCACGCCACTGTGTATAAACAGAGGGCAAACCCCACTCCCTTCTAGTACTGACGGTGTTAAACGAATTGGATAATGAAACATCTGCAGAAAAAAACAATCAAGCTCAGCTGGCCCAAAGGTGTTCCCCCCCCCCCACACAAGAGGCAAAACATCTTTCTTTGAAGACGTAATATAGGTATATGTATATGCAAAGATTGGTCAGAAAGTGATTGTTTCATCACCATAAGTATGAACAGTCGCTTAATGATGCAGTTGCTTAACAAGGACTATCTGTAGACAGGACACAACCCCGCTGCAAGAAGTCTAACTTCCTTGCCCTGATAAGACAACGATTTCCACCACTTTCAGGTAGCGAAGTTTCAGTCAGTCTCCTTTTGGTCTCATTTCAGAAATGAAAAGACAGACATGCTGCCCCTTCTCTTGGGGCCCATGACTGGGAGGGTGAGGGTGGGGGGAGGCAGGGAAAGTCACCCCGTTTTTCCAAGCAGCCAGTGATGAGAACTGGCAGTTACATCCTCTTTGCACTGATGATTGTTGGTCACAACCTGGAGGGGTGTGATACCATCTGGAGCCTTGGGAGGTCCTGAGTGGACACTGACCAGAGGCCTCCCTCAGCATCTTTCCTGGGGAGGCTCCATCTGATTGATAACTCTGGGCACATCCTCCAGTGCAGCCAGGCAGAAAGAGGAATGCCAGAAGGCAGGGAGCCATTGGTCCAGGCAACTCTGCTAACAAGCTGCTGGAGGAGGCCCCCACCCCCCACCCTAGTTGATATTCTGGGCAGGGATTCATCAAGTGACTGAGCTATGGTGGTGCATAGCTCTCAACAAGCCACAGCGCCCAACGGGGTGCTCCGGCCGATAGACCCATGTGCAGCTCCCTTCCGTCCCTCCCTCCCTCCCTCCCTCCTGCTTGCACCAATGCATATTTCCTGGCACAGGTGGTCTGCAGAAAGATGTCCTGGCAGCCTCAAGTCTGCTTGCTGGTCCTTTATGGAATATCTTATTTCATTCCTTCCTTATCTGCCTTTCATGAATGCCGAGTTGCACAACCCAAGAAATCCCAACTCTGATTTAAATGACAGATCAGAAGAATCCCATGATAGTCAGCCAGATGCAAAACATAAAGACCCAAAGTATGAGATATAGAACTGTGAAAATGCAACCTTTTTGAAAGCCAAAATAAAACACTTTAGAACTTCCCAACATGCTGGCTGGGGAATTCTGGGAGCTGAAGTTCACACATCGTAAAATTGTCAAGGTTAAGAAACAAAGCTTTAAAATAACACAAGGGATATTATAATGCCAAGAGCCACCAGCCCTGTGATTCTATTTCTATTTGACTCAAGGCAACACAGGTGGGTGTGTATATTAAGGGCCTTGACAAAGAACCAAAATATCACACAACCATCCCCACACACCCAAGATAAGGCACTCTTTAGGTTAACCCTTGCAGGGCAAAGGAACTGACCAAGGAGCATCAAATCTGAGCATAAAAAAACCTCTCCTAAGAGCAGAGAGAAACTGCTGCATTGTTCCCCCTTTGTGCTGTGGCACAAAGGAACATGTCTGTCATAGGAAGCCACCAAGCCCCAGAACAAGGCTGAGCGGGCCATAGACTCGGTCACATGAAAAAGGGTTAAAACTGGGATTGCCAAGGATTTCTGCTGATTTCTAGTCTATTGCTAGTGCAGTAAGCCTTCAAGGAGGCAGAGGCAGGCACAATTATTCTGGAAGGCATGGCGGTTTGATCTTGTTAGTGTCCTCAGGTTAAAAAAACTGCTTTCTCCAAAGGCCAAATCATCACACTTACCTCTTCAAGCCTATGATGCAATGATATAAAATCTACATAGAATTGCTGCCACAGGTAGTCCACAACTTATGACCACACTTGGGATCAGAAAAGTTATCATTAAGCAGTTAGGTCACTAAGCGAGACATCACATGACTGCGGGTTGTGACCTTCCCTGCTGACTTCCCCATTGACTTTGTTTGTCAGAAGCCAACAGGGTAGGTCGCAAATGATAATATTATGACTCCAGGACACTGCAGCCATTGTGAACACAAGCTGGTTGCCCAGCTCTCTAATTTTGCTCACATGACCCAGGAGCACTGCAATGGCTGGAACTTCAGGAACAAGTATTGTCCCTTCTTTCAGCACTATCATAACTTCAAATGGTCATTAAAGGCATGTAACTTACTACAGGGAGTACTTGAGGACTCCTTGTAGGAAGAACCATAGAATTGAAAGAGACCTTGGAGATCTTTAATGGACCTTCTGCCCAGGACACAAATCCTTAGACCATCAAACAACTGATTGTCCCATCTTTGCTTGAAAGCTTCCAGTGATGGACCTTTCACGACTCCAGGAAGCAGGCTGTTGGGTGGCTTCACAACATTTACATTCAAGGAATTCCTCGTTAACTTGAGATTGGATCTATTTGTGTAAAGATTCCACCCACTGGTTCTTGTACTACTCTTGGGTATCTGAGAGAATAAATCTTCACCTTTGGAACATTCTTTCACGTGTTGGAAGATGAACATTGTGTCTCCCCACCATCTTCTCTCTACCCCAAGCATATCCAAGTCCTTCCAATCATTCTGCAGAAGATTTCCCTTCCAAGCCTCTTCCTGTCTCTGTGGCTGTTCTCTTCCCAATCCCTCACTATCCTATAGAGTAGGACTTTTGGCATTATGAGGAATGGCCACAGAAGGAAAAGCATTACAGCACCCATTTTAAAAATGCCAATTTTTCATGACCAACTTAATCTGCTGCAAGTGTTGCCACTGCCTGTTGCTGTAGTGTTGGGTTGCACTGAAGCTGAAGACAGAAAATAATGGAAGACCCAACAGTTCTTGAAAATTCAGAGACTTTTTGGAGCTGGTGGATTTGGAAAAGGAAAAGAAAGACTCCTGTTGTGTGAGGTTAAATGAGGCTGATTTATATTTAGCTCTACATCTGTTATGGCAATACTCCTGTTTTGCATGCTGTAGTTCTTCTAGATCAGCAGTTCTCAAATTTGGCAACTTTAAGATGGGTGGACTTCAATTCCCAGAATTCCCCAGCTGGAATTCCCCAGCTGGCTGGGGAATTCTGAAAATCCACCCATCTTGGAGCATATTTTTGGACAGAAGGTCAAAAAAGTCAAGCTGGTAGCTGCAGCTGTGCTGTTGAAGCTCCACCCCTTTTTTAAGTGCTTCACAGACTCTATAAGAAAGGGTTTGGTCTTTGACTGCAAGGTTGCAGTTGCCATCTTGATTTTTTTTATACTCCCTGTGAACCTCCCACACAATCACCTTCATAGATCCCCCAAAAATGGCAAATGAAAAAGACAATTATATGTGCAGCTGTGGTCCACTCAAATTCCAGAAGTCAATTAAAGACACAGCGACAATTACCTGGGGAATCTCAAATTTTACCATTGTTGATGTCTTCACAAATGGGTGAAGGAAAAAAAGTGATCTTAAGAAAGAAAGAAAAAAAGCTTTGATGGAAAATCAGAAAATGAAACACATACAGAATCTCAACCATCTACTAGGATGTATATATAAATTGCTGTTAAAACTTGACAGCAATTTATAGAGAGAGCAAAAAATCACAAGTGGATGCAAAATCTAAAAGAAATAATTACAATATAACAATGGGAAGAATTATGGAGAGAGAAAAAATAAATAAAATTTACCCCAAGCTACATTTTATAACAAAATTGGTATGAAATGTTTATAGATGGTACAAAACTCTCTTGGTAATGACAAAAAAAATCATACAATAAATACAATACAATCAATACAATAATTTTATTGTAACAAAATATGTTACAAGTGTTGTGATATAAAAACAACATTCTATTATATGTGGCTATGTAAAAAGAAAACTCAAATGTACTGAAATAAATACACAATTAAAAATCTCTGAAGTCTTAAAAATAAAGTTGAATTGAATCTTCCATTTTTTATATGTAATTAGGATTTCTTCCAGAACACATAAATAAAAAGATACCATGATATATTGAGATATAAACTGATGGCCACAAAGACAAAGATTAAAAGAACATTTTGTCAAAGATACCAGACTAGGAAGTCCAATTGGGAATACGCAGCAAAGGCAAAATTAAAAATTCACACTTGGAAGAATATCTTGACCAACTTTAAACTGGAAAAGCTGCCTGTGTATTACACATCATACAGCAAGATGAACCTGTAGAGCATGGTTTTTAAAGGGGAAACAACACAGGGATTGTAATCAGAAATAATTTTGAATGTTTATAAACATGTTGATTATAATTATCATTTGAGGTTTAAGGAAGGGAGAAAATTTGAAATCAAGTACTATTTATGTATTAATAATTTTTAGAAGAAGAAAAAGAAAAGAAGAGCAAATGAGCAAACAAAACAAAAATAGATGATACAGAAATGTATCATCAGTAGCCGGACAAAGGAATTACCAAGATTGCATATTAAGGGCTCAGTTTATCACTGATGATAATTTAACCACAAAAAACAAAAACAAAATGCAGTTTGTAAAGACATTTGATATTTTGTTGTGCTTCTGATATCAATTCTTTGCAGTAGTCAGTTCTTGGTACCCATTTATACTCTAAATATTTACATTTGCCTTGTTGTGTAATATTTTGACTGGCTGGGTCTAGCAAGAGAATTTTCCGTGCCACAGTCTGCCCCCGCATTATGGAACATTGTTCCCCAGAGGTGAAGTGCACCCCCACTCTCCTGGCCTTCCATAAAGGGGTCACAACCTGACTCTGTGGCCTTGCGTTGGGGGCACAAATGTCCATGCAACCAATTAGCGGCTGGCTAATGCCATCAGAGCCCTCCCTCCACCTTGATTATTAACCAAGGTTAAATGACCAATTTGGGATTATTATTATTTTTTTGAAATTTCACAATGCTATTATCTTACAATTTTTAAAATGTTTAATCCTAAATTAATACTAACATTTTAGTGTTAATTTCATATGCTTTTTTATATTGATTAGATTGGACCTCTCCTTGAGGGAAATGGATGGTCTAGACCAGGAGTGGGCAAACTTGGCCATTTTGTGACTTGTGGACTTCAACTCCCAGAATCCGTCAGCCAGCAAAAGCAAAAGCTGGCTGAGAGAGCAAAAGCTGGCTGAGGGATTCTGGGAGTTGAAGTCCACAAGTCA
>JAEANM010003563.1:0-22190 GCA_017656035.1 Myanophis thanlyinensis
TTCATGTTTTTATGATAGAACCAATTAGAAAATTATATTGATTACTCAGAAACAAAAATTGTGTTATACTGTGTAATCTATCTTTTAATCTATCTGATCATCAAAACAATAAACCATAAATTCATTTGTTTCTCTTTTATGCAAAATATCCATAAGGAATTCTCAGTCATCAATAAATGTACTGGTAGATATTGCCTTTTTTTCTGATTAAAGAAATCAATGCAATCATCTCAGCAAGTTCTATCACGTTCACCAGCCATTCCTCTATTGTGGGTAGTATCACATCTTTGTGCATATAATAATCTTGCTACAGTTGTTATCTACAAAAACAAAGTTCCATGACCTCTTTTCCAACTCTTTGTCCCTGAATCTCAAAATGTAAAACCTCTTTTGAGTTAATACTCAACTGTGTATTAATTTTTAAGATACTCTGAATCGGCGTGTACATGTGAACCTTTAATTTTCTAAAGTTTTATAGTATTTGTGCACACAATAAAATGTCACTTCTTGTTGTTTTACATTTCCAACATAAATATGAAGTGCTTTTATTCATTCTCAAGTCTTCTTTTCTTAAAACTAAATATGCCTTTTAATCTCTCTCTTCATATGACTTACTGTAGGACACGCCCACATATACTGTTTATATTACTTCTTTCCAGTGCTTATGGCAACTTCAGCTTAAACCAATTTAAGACATATATATCAACCCTAAAACACTTTAGTAAAAATTTGCACAAAGTTAAAGAATCAAAATGCACGTGCACACACACATCAGGGTCACCTGAGTGGTGCAAATTGGTGATGACACAGATAAACTTCCAGGTGACCTTAACAACCTGCTAAAAGAATGCAAATGTCCAGCTGTCTGCAAGGATATAAATGTTTCCATTTTCCACCATCCAGTCAGAGTTGAAGAAGCTTCTTGGATGAGAAGTGAAACGTCTTCAAAGAAAAACCAGAAAGTCCAGTTGCCTCTTGAAAAAAAGCACCTTTGGGACAATCAAGTCCTGGATGACTGAGAATCTCCATAGACATTCAAAGTGGGAACTTCAAAAATGAGAATCCAAGCATATCTTATTGTTCTTATGCTAAACACATACATAGAACAGAAAGCTACACGTTATACAGAATACGGTGAAATAGATTGGCTCTGGGTTTAGAAAGTAGAGAGAAGAAGATGCATATTCCTCTCTAATTCATTCATACTATATGATGAACATATTGAATGTTGATGGAAGCTGGACTAGAAAAGAGCTAGTGTTTTTAAAATTGGAGGAATAAATATAATAATTATGTAGATAACAGTTCTCTGATAACTGAAAATGCAAATTATGTACAAGATTTCATGAAAGACAAGGGTCATAGTGAAAAAATAGGATTCAGATTAAAATATAAAGATCAAACTTAAAAAAAAGTACACCACCTCACCTTAAAATTGACAAAGATGATATTGAAGTGTGAGTAGACAATGTTGCATTTTTGTTTAGATTTTTATCCAGCCCTTTTTTCATATTCAACTTTAGGCAATGAACATACCTAATACTCAGAGGTGAAATTCAGCCGGTTCTAGCCAGTTCAGCAGAACCGGTAGTAGAGGTTTGAAATTGGCCCCGCCCCCCCACCCGAGCCCTGCCCCCCCACCCGAGCCCTGCCCCCCTGCCCGAGCCCCTATTCTTACTCATATGCGCTCCATATTTTTTTTTTACTCAACTAAATCAGATGTTTTGAGTGTATGCAGAACCTTCTTGATGATCCCCGCTGACTCTGAAGCCTCTAAAAGTCGCTTAAAGCACCACGCTGCAGTGAGATTGGCACGCATGCATGCGCACCGAACCAGTAGGAAAACCAGTCAGATTTCGCCCCTGCTAATACTCCTTCCTCCTCCTATGTTCTCCACACCAACAATTCTTTGAGGTGAGTTGCACTGGCAGTTCAGCAATTAACTGGTCAAAATCACCAAGCCAGTTTTTCATGCTTAAAGCATGACTAGAACTCACAATCTCCTAGTTTCTAGGCCAACACTGACTTTCTCTTTCTCTTCTTTTTATATTAATTAAAAGTTAATAATTTTAATAGTAAACAGTAAACAAATTATTAGTCCTGAAAGACACATCAGACTAGTACCTGGTATGGTAGTAATGAAGGCCTTGGAAAATACATGGCATGATGCTTCTGTACCTATACAACTAAGAATTTTGCAGGCAATAGTTTGACATATTCTAGAATCAAAAGTTGGACTTTGAAGAAGGTAGATAGGATTGACACTTTTCAACTCTGGTGCTGGAGAAGCTCCTGAGGTATACCATGAATAGTCATGTCTATAACAATAAACCTATCTAATCAGCAAAACCCAACTTACCTGCCCACTGGAAAGGGAAGGGGGAAGGAAGGAATAGAGAAGAAATGTTCTGATCCGGCCTTTGAAAGTAGTGAAAAGAAATTTACTCGCATGTAAAACAAACCCCTTTTTTATAACAGTCACAATTTTTTATTCACAGGGATAAACAAAAAAAAGCAAACATAATTAGTCCCAACAAATCTGAGTTTATCCAAGAAATCCTAATTGCATCTATACTAGAAACGAATGGTGGTCTGCGACAACCGGCCACTCTCAAATCCCTCCTATTTCTTTCTCAGCCAGGGAGGGGCCGGCTATCATCTGTGTCTGCCTCTCCCTGAGAGCCTGCTGACTGCTTTCCTTTGCTCTCCTCTCTTCCTCTCTGTGCATACATGCATCTGGGATGGGCCCCATCTGTCCCTCCCCCTCACTCAGTTCAGGCTCCGAAGACAGCTACCTCTCCACCTGGGGGAGGATGGAAGGCCCCGGCTCTGCCTCTGTCTCTGATGCCATTTTGTTATCAGAGCCTTCCTAAGGCTCAAAGCTGGCCTAGTGGCAGCTGACCTACCACAACAGGAAGAAAGCCCATAACCCCTCCTGACCCTTGCCACCCTCCTATACATTCCATAGAGCCTTGGGTGAAGGTGCCTGGCCTCATGCATCTCCCCCAACCCATACAACACCACTTGGGCATCCCTAAGCACCCTCCCTGATCTGTGCCACCCCAACATGCCTTTCCAGACCTGTGTGGCACTTCCAAACATTCTCTCAGACCCATGTCCTTCCCACATATCTTCCCTGGCCCATGTAGCACTCTTGAGCATGGCCACACAGATTCTTCCTGACCTCTGACACATAGCCCCCCACCTGCACATTCTCAAGTACCCCCAGACATCCTTTCCAACCCATGACACCCCTCCACACACTATCCCTGATTAGCACATCACTTCTTCCCGTGCATTCTTCTTCATGACCTACCCATCCCACATAACCCTTCTCATACATCCCCATGCACCTCTCTCAATCTATGAAATCCCCCTGGGTACTGTCTCAGCCTCTGCTGCCCCATCACATGTCTTCCCCAACCCATGCCAGCCCTGCATGCCTTCCTTGACCCATACAGAACCTCTTACATGCACCCATGCACCCTCCCTGATCTGACTGCCACCACCCCCCCCCACACACACACACATTCCCACCTGCTTGTTTTCTTTTGTCCCTTCTTTAGATGTTAAGAACCTGTTTCTTCTGCAAAGAGCTGGAAGCATTTTTGAGTTCAGCAGAATCTCTTCTTTGACTTCCCAGAAACTAGTTTCCTTCACTGGACTTGCTCCTTTGTGTGATCCTCTTCCTCTGTTAGCTCCTCTTATAATTCCTTCTTTATCTAGTGTAATAAACTTTCAACTTCTGCTATGTGCCAAAGGATGAGAACCTACTACCCTGATCCTGTTTTATTTCAGATATTGTTGCAAGCCATGGTCTCTAAAAGAGCACTGAAATATAAGCAAGTAACTGGTTCTGACTCGAAAGCAGTACACCCTCCACCTCTATGCTGTGAGGATGACCTTTTTCTTGGTGCTTTTTAAAAATTCAGAAAACAGGGGGATTATTTCCAAAGCTTATTCTGACCTCTTGCCCTGACTGAGTCAGAGACGGTCTGCTTCTCTCACTGTTAAATAAATAATCAGGATTAAAATCTATTTACACTTCAAGATATTTAATTATGCATTTTAGGATACGTATTATCAAAATGTTTCTTGCTTAAAATTTTATTTATTTAGAGAGTATAACTATTGCCCTACATTAATTCAATTTCCCAATAAAAGCAACTGTCGGTTTCACTTCTCTTTTCTCCATTGTTGCAGCTTTGTCACAATCCCTGGGAAGCCCACATGTGACTTTTCTCTTTAGTCACAGTAAAGATGTTGACTTGAATGACTTCAATGCACAATACCAATCCAAGATCATTTAAGCCATGGTATATGGAACAAATCATACTTTATATATAAAGAACTTTTCCATCACACACACACACACACACGCACACACACGCACACACGTGTGTGTGCGTGTGTGTGTAACTTGTCATGGAAAAGTTCATAAATCAGGTTAAATTAAAAAAAAACCAAACAAGATGTATGATGGTTTTACACCATGTAGGAATTCAGCCATTATTATTTAGTTCCTCAAAAGGACTCCAAGGAGGCCAGGATCTACTGGACTTCTCCAGCTGACGGATCTGGAGGGCCAGTTTCCTCACTGCAGAAATTAGCACTTTGATCAGCATCAGATACATTCATTGATTATTTGAGGGACTGTTTCTGATTTTTCTAATAACCAGGAATAATTCTGTGTGGCAGAGTATTAAAGGAAATGCAAAAGGTGACCTGACACAAGGAAGAATTGCTTTGTTTAGGCAAGCCTTAAAAGCATCTGGAAATTGTACACAGATTGTGCAAGACTGCGAAATAGGCTTTGGGTTTGTGCAACACCACTGCTTAGAGTGATCCAGCACTTTCAGTGTTAGCCGAATATGAAAAAAGTTGCATTCCCCGTGTCCAAGATTAAACAAAGAATTATATCATAAAGCCCTTTACTAAGGAAAGTCTTTTTTAGTGGTCTCTTACCTTTTGTACTTTACAACTGTAGGCAGACAAGTGCAAAAGCTTTTTCCAAATTGCTCCACAGATGGTTTTGACCTTCCTGTTTCCTCTAATTAACTCAGCTTAATTAAAAGCAAATTCTCTGTCCCCTCTTCCTTGACTGTAGAAAATACCTCAGGCAAAATTCCTTTGAATAAAGTTCTTCTTTCTTATCGCTTTCCTTCCACAGCAATCCCAATTAAAAGAATGCTTTAATAATTTTTATTCCTGAGGAAATCTCTTGACATCGACTCATCTTTCGAGAGAGAAGAGCCAGATAGAAGAAAAGTGGAGGATGAGGCAAATGTATATAAAGTCTGTAAGATCTTTAATATATATAAAGTCTGTAAGATGATCAGACTCTTTCCAATTACTGGGCATGTGAGTTTTCTTTTCAAAATAGTAATAGCAATATACTGTTTTCCAGTGCTTTACAGCCCTCTGTAAGCAGTTTACAGAGTCAGCATATTGCCCCCAACAATCTGGGTCCTCATCTTACTGACCTCAGAAGGATGGAAAGCTGAGTCAACCTTGAACCGGTCAGGACTGAACTGTTGGCAGTTGGCAGAATTAGCCTGCAATACTGCATTCTAACCACTGAGGCAGCACACCATAGAAATCCCACCTATCTGGTCAGGGCTTCCTCATGCTGACCAACAGGAGAGGCAAAAAAAAATCATCAGTCTTTATGTTTTCATTACCTTATTGACTTTTTGTGGCAAGAAATAAAGGATGGGGAAATATTGTTGAACAAATGCAAAGCCCTCCTTTGAAACACTGGCTTAGAAAGTGCCAGAGCGACTTGGCTGTGCTAGAGATAGGGAAAACTCCAAGAGGTGGGAACTTCCAACAAAAGGAACTGCCAACTCCAAGATTCCAGAATAGTATTTTTCCCCAGGGTCTCCAATAAAAAACTATTTTTACAGAGCTTTGGAACAGAAGCAAAGCAGATATTTCTTCAACTTAGCTCCTAAGCTCCATGAAGTATACATGATGAGGTGAGGAAAGAGAGAAGTTGTGCTAATTTTCAGAGTGCTTGTATATGGAAGGGATATCAGGAACCAAGTGGGAGAATTAAACCATGCCCTCTGTAAATAATGAGTTTAGTTAATGTGATATGTCTACACTACAGTATATAACCTGAAAGAAACTACTACTAACAACTATTTACATTCCTGAAAGAAACTACCATTGATTTCAATGAAGTGTATTCTTCAATCGACATGGCTAGAATTTTATTATCGGTGCAGGCATTTTTCTAGTTTTCTGTCATCACTTGATGAATCCGCATGGAGGTTTGCAAGCAGCAGGCATTCCATTCAGGTACTAACCAGACCCTTGTTTGTTTAGGTTATGACAAGTCACATGCCTTGAAAATTCTCTCTGTATAATTTGTCTTGTCCATAAAGATGGACAGGAGAGTAAAAAATAAGGCAAAATTCTGAGATACCTTGCAAGGAAAGGAAATCATTTGAGGAAGTTAAGGAAATAAAATTTAAAAAACTTCCTTCTCATGTTTCTATGGTTATTTGATAGGAAAATATATGTTCTCCCAATTTCTTTGGGAGTAGAAAATGATATCTTGACATAGCAGTCCGAGCCTGATAAGGACAAGAAAGTGAACAAAATACTGGAAAGTGATCACACGCATGCATAAATAGAATATTTCCATATATATTGAAGTTGTGCTCCTTGGGGTCTACACAGATCTCGGATCAACCCTAGAACACATGTGCAATCTAGATGCTGGAAATGGAAACATTCATCCCCAAAGAGTCAAAGGAAAACTACAAAAATGGCTTTCCTGACACCAAGGGGTACTTTTCCTACCTTGAAATGTAGTCTTGACTATTGTTTTAGATATATCTGCCTCTTTTTCCTACAGAATTCTGAAAGCCAGAATTGTTCAACTTCCAAAGCTCCTCCAACAATAACTTGCGAACTTATCTGGGTTTTTTTTCCCCGTTTGAGAGTAACTCAGGCCATTTTCAGTTATAAACAAAAATGGCTTTCACTCCAGTTTATGTTTGACCAAAGACAGCATATAGAAAAATGCCACTGAAATGCAAAGAATAGAATTATAATTGCTATGAATCCCAGCTTGTGCTACATAAGAATAAAAGGTAGAGTTTTCTGCTTCCCTGGTTCGCCATCTCCATTCCATATAAGCACTTTTGGACACTGCTTTTCTGGGGTTAAAAAATGACCATTCTAGTATATTGTTGTGGGGAATTCAAGATTTGTTTGATAGGACTCAAGAGGAAAAGCTTTTTAGCTGTGATCCTCTGGAACAGAGGTGGGCAATTACGGCTTCTTCATGACTTGTGGACTTCAACTCCCAGAATTCCTGAGCCAGCTCATGCTGGAACATCATCAACAGAGGTAAGATGGGCCCAGAATCTATTGGCCTTCTGAAACACTCTTAAAATTTGGTTCTGCCATTGGCACTGGACTTCCCATGAAGGTGTGAAGTCCATTAAATGTCTGTATTTAATGTTTGTAATTTAGAATGTACTCTCCTGTCTTTTTGCTATTATAGTTTTTAACTGTTTCATTGTATTTTAATGGTTTTGTTTTAACTATATTAATTGTTCAGTTTTGCATTTTAGTTTGCACTGCCCAGAGTCACAAGTTCAAGATGGGCAAATGTAATAAATAAACAATCGTTAGAACAAGATATGGTTTAATCATGTTTTACCATGGTCTATTGAACAAGACACTTAGAAAACTAAACTATAAACCATGATTTGTAAACTAAAATGAGTAGATTTACATATCAAGCTAAGCCAAACTAAATAAGTTTTATTATGGTTCAATGTGATTTATGTGGACATATGTATTACATTATTCCATGTGAATAATGTATGGCTTTCTAGATGAAGGTTTCTTTCACTTGAAAAAAGATCCACCAACAGCTGTAAAAGAAATATGCATAGAAAAACAAACTTGAATAATTTCTTCACAGGTAGATTATTTAGAAAACAAGAATACTAAAGAATGCTGTTTGAATGCAAATACTAAAGTTTCCTACATATTTTATTCATTGTATTGTCATGATCTTTTGGAAGGAAAACAAGAAAATTACCCAATCTCATTTACATAGGAAAGAGCTGACAAATCTGGAATCTAAACAATAAGTCACTGCTAAACAGAAACAGTAAATCACTGTGTGTGTGTATTTTTTGTTGGTGTTAATTATACTAATTAAAATTAGATTTTCCAACATTAAGATTTCTTGCAGCTGTGTAATGTTAGCTGCTATGGTTAACATGTGTGGAAATTCTCCAAGAGAAGGCACTAAGAATTGCTCATAATCTAAACACCAACGCAGTCTTGTCACATTGGAAGGGGTGCAGACAGCATAACTAATAAACTTATTGTGCTCTTTTGAAAGAGTAATAGCATGCTTGAAGAGAGCATATTAACCCTGTTGTAAAGTATTGATTACACTCTATAGTAAAGGAAATGAAACAACAAAGGCTTGGCATTTAAACGCTTACCCTATTTTGGTGTTCATCATTTTACTTCCTTTCATTGGCATTTAATATTTAAAAACACTGACAAATGTATCATTTGTGACCATACATGCGTGCCCATACATTTTCAGACACACACTCTTTTTACTATTGTTTTAACTTGCCTATGCACTTGTTCACTGGCATTCAGAATGAATGAATTCTATTAATAATTGTTTGGCTAAATTCAGTAACCAATTGCCTCTCACATCAAAACATGGATATAGAATTTTGCCATTCATTGAATACATGTTTATGTTAGCACAATTTCAAAGACTTAAGAAGAATAAAAATTAATACAGGAAATTTTAGCATTTGTATTACACAATCAAATATAGGTAGACCTTACTTAATGATCACAACTGGGACCAGCAACATAATCACTAAATAACGTGGCTCTTAAGTTAAATATCACACAGCTATGTACAACTTATGTGAATTCTTCTCTGGTCATTAAGCGAATCACCCATAGCTGTTAAGCATGGTATTGTATAACAGTGCCTTGCAAGCTTTTCCATCAATGAAGTGCTTTTTGAAAGCTGGCTGGGAAGCTTGCAAATGGCAATGATATGACTGCAGGATGCTGCGACCATCATAAATTCATGCTGCTTGTAAAATTCCTGTGAAGATGAGGCAACCATCATAAGTTCAAGAACCTTAAACTTACTTGTTCAACACTATCATTGTCAGGCCACAAGGTGTAACTATTGTGCTGATGTTGCTCTCTAGCCCTACCTAGTGGCCGGAGACAGATAGGCCTAACTATATTGTCTGAAGCCAGACTCCATTTTTCTGTCAGCATTTAGAGAAGACAGAAGCAGCCATTTTGACCGTGATACACAGTCATCCAGAGGGCCTGCATCTGTCACACAGATCATCACTGGTGAGGTTCAAGCTGCTTGTTGGTTGGTTGTTAGTTTAATACTGTCTATCTCATATTTATATATGATTTTCACTATTTATATTCCTATTTTCCTTAGTTTCACCGTATCCTATTCTCACAATAAAACTGTCAGCTGGGTCTCCAGCATGGATTTTCCCTTTGATATTTGTTTGCTATTGGCTGCCATAGTAATGGGGAGGGGGGGAGCTTGGTATTGGGGTTTGGGAAATGTGGTGGTGGGATGAGAGACTATGTGAACTAAAAGGGAGGTTTGCTCTCAAGAATGACTGCACTGCTGAATGCAGTTGAACCCAGTCAATGCCAACCATCGTAAAGCTCTGGAGGGACAACCTAAAGATATACTCCACATGACACCATGTGGGACGTGGACTGGACATTCAGCCTGGGTCAGTAGTGGAATTCATTTTTTTACTACCAGTCCTGTGGATGTGGCTTGGTGGGCGTGGTTGGGTGGATTAACCCTGTAAAGTGGAAAAAAAGGAGATTCTTTTTAACAACCGGTTCTCCAAACTGCTTAGAAAATTTACTACCAGTTCTAGTGAATAGGCTAGAACCTGTTGAATTTCACCTCTGGCCTGGGTCCCTGGGGGAAGGGATTTGAAGAAACTTTCAATATGTAACTTTCACGGACTTCCGGTTGATGTCAAAAATCGGTGGTATTTCTAGAGGCAGAAACAGATCACTCCCTTCTGCTCTAGGCTTCCCCCCTAGGGAGCCAAAAGCCACCTTGGAGGGGTAGCAAAGCCAAGGAGGGCGCCCAGTGAGGTCGGAGAGAGTACGCAACTCTCCTGGTGACCCCCAGGGCATAATTCCCTCTATGCCATGGCAAGACGAAGAGGCAGCCAAAATGGCTGCCTGAAGCTGTGACAATCGATGAGACCATCAAAGCACAGAGCAGGAGCAGAGTGCATGAGCAGCGTTTGGAGCTGGGTGAGAAGAATTTTTGTTATGTTAATCTTAACCTCAAAAGACTATCTAAAAGAAAGTGTTTCCAACCAGTTTTGGAACAGGCAGCAAACTAACAGTGGGGGAGAAGAAGGCAAAAAAAGAAAGAGTTCAAGCAGAACTGAGAGATTTAAAGGGGAAGCCACCAATTTATCAAACATATTGAAATCTGGATTTACAATTTGAAGAAGTGTTGTTTTGGACAGGTATTTGGTGTCAGAATTATGGATTTCAAAATTAATACCTTAGAAGCACTGAAAATATATTATTAAAAATTAAAAAGAACTTTTAAATATTGGAAACTGGATTTAACAGTGCCATCTGCTGTCGTAAAGAAGCACATTACATCCGATACTTAAAAAGAAACTTAAAAACTTAAAAAGAAAGGGAATCTACCCTTGTGGAATTTGAGACAAAGATTGAGCTATTTAAAATGGATTAAACAGATTTTTGAGTACTTTGAGACCTGATATAACAATTGAATATGTGGTTGGACCACTGGGTAAAAGATGGATATAATGAATTACAATGAGGTGTTTAAGAAGAAAGAAAGACTTGGGAGTAGATGGCATTGTTAATTCGAGAGATAAGAGAATGGTGGAAAACAGGAGGTAAAGTTGAGGATAACAGATTGGAGACTACAAAATAAAAAAACAGAAACTGTATTATGTAAAGAGATGCACAGGAAGAGGAGAAGGTAAATAAAAAAGCAGATACAGAAATAAAAGCAGTGACCCAACCAGGAGCAAGAAAGGATTTACAAGGAAGAATATTAAAAGTAATGATTGCTGAAAGAGGACAAAGAGTGAGAACTGGAGAATTAAAAATGAAATTAAAGCTGAAAAATCAGGCAATGGTGTCTGGAAAGGAGATAGAGAAAAAAATAGATATTAAGGAAAATAAACAATGGAACAGGGTAGAGAAGATAGATAAATTTGAAATAAACAACCAAGACGGCAGTGGAGATAGAAATATAGATCAAAGAGAGGAAAGTATTTATTTTATTTATTTATTTGTTTAAATTTTTAAACTGCCTCTCCCAAGACGGGACTCGGGGCAGTGTACAAACATCTAAAAAACAAGGTATAAAATTATAAAAATTTAAAATTTAAAAAATTTAAAAAAAACCAATTACAACCCCAAAATTAATACTAGGCCAGATTGGCCTGTTGAAACAAATGGTCCTTTAATGTGCAACGGAATGTCCGCAGGTCTGTGATGGACCGGATCTCTGGGGGCAATTTGTTCCAAAGGGAGGGTGCACCCACAGAGAAGGCTCGAACCCTCAGGGCTGCCAGACGACAATGTCCAAGCAATGGAACCCCAAGGACCCCTGCCCTGTGGGAACGCACTGGCTGGCAGGAGGCTGATGGTGGCAACAGGCAGTCCCATAAATACCTGGGTCCCAAGCCATGGAGAGCTTTAAAGGTAAGAACCAACATCTTGAATCGCACACGGAAGACTACAGGGAGCCAGTGTAGCTCGCACAAGAGAGGTGTAATATGGGAGCTCTGAGGAACTCCCAAAATCACCCACGTGGCTGCACTCTGCACCAACTACAGCCTCCAGATGCTCTTCAAGGGGAGCCCCAGTAAGAATCAAGCCAAAGAAAACATAATTGAAACATTAAGGAGGATGAGAGACGATGGTTAAAAAGGCAGCAGGAGTGTAATTAGAAGTTTTTTTAAAAGGGAGATTAGATAGAAGGGGTGAAATAAATGCATAATTTGATTAAAGAGGGGAAAATATAATTAAAAATTGAGTTATTAGGAACTAAATAATGATATGCATACTATTGTTTGAATTATAGAACTTGTGAAGTATATGTAATTAAATGATATTAGAAATTGGTGATTGATATAAAAATGATGTTTGGTAATATTGGAAATCAAATAAGATTGTAATATGAATATGAATTATTATTATTAGAATTAGTATTAACTATAAATAGTTAAACCAATAGAGGATCAAGATCTTATTTATATATATTTATAAAGGAAGTATATATAGAAAATAGAGAATGGTATAAAATTAAAGAGGGAATATGAAACATTAGACTTTCATAATATGAAGTGTAATATATTTGATTAATTACTCTACTTAAGTGATGGAAGAATGATTACAATGTGAAAAATAAGTGTATTTTCATTACTGCTATTATTAGAATTCTACAAATAATTAATAATAACATGCATACTACTGTTAGAATTATAGAGCCTGTGAAGTGTAATATATGTGATTAATGATATTAGAAATTGGTGATTGATACAAAAATGATACTTGGTGATATTGGAAATTAAATAAGACTATAATATGAATATGAACCTATTAGATTTTTATAATATGAAGGGTAATCCATATGATTAATAATGTTACATAAGTAATAGAAAGATAATTAGGTCAGCAATTGTATTACATATAATTAATATGATTTTGTTTGTATAAAAATAAATGGCACCCAGCAACACACTGTTCACGTAAGGATTTATTGTATTGTATACGGACACTGTATTGTTAATATGAATATTGAATTTCATATATACTAAAGAAAAATGTATAAATAAAATATTATTATAAACATTTTAAAAAATGTAACTTTCAAGCCTTTTCTCTCAGATCTTGCTTTTCTTTTGCCGCTATCATTTCAAACTCAGTAAAAGTATGTCTTCTCTACTACAATGGAGTTGGGGGGTTTCTTTCTTGAGTCATTCAAATCTACACTACAGTCTGTTTCATTGGAGAATAGGGGGGTTTAGCTGCCTGTCGAGCAGCACACAGACTCATGTGCAGTGGGCACAGAACAATCACAATTTAAAGCAGTTAGTCCCCTTTAACAATTTGAACAAAGTAGTTAAAAGACAAACAGCTGTAGATGCAAGCATTTTGTATTGACTTGTCAGTACCAAACTTACAATAACACAGTTAAAAATCAACATAGAGTATAAAGTCCAGTGAGAATGTTAATTAGACATACCACATACACCAGCCAATGACAAATCTTATGCCCACAGAAGGCACAGATTAATCATAATAATGCTAGCAATTGCAAAACAGGGTAATTGTTACCAAGGACCACCAATAAACAGAAAAATGGAAGACTTACTTAGACTTTTCAGTCTTCCAACCAGGTGATATTTAGATTTCTTGGGACTATATAGCTTCACTCACACAGATAAAACCATGATTTGTTGAACAAACTGTGGCAATTTATTTCATGTCAAACACTATGACATGTCAAGCATTTTTTTTGCCTTAACATTACTTTTGAGCCCAGATGTAGAATAATAATAATAATAATAATAAACATTATAAACTTGTTTATAATAGGGTATGTTAGCCACATAAATTTTTCAATCATCGTTGATAAAGCTTATCTGATTAAGAAATTAATAAAATAAAACACAGCTTCAAGCCTGTAACACTATGCCCTCTTTGTACTGAAGAAAGGGAAGATATGAATAGAAAATTGCATTCAGTTGTGATGAAATTGTATTTTGTCCAAAAGAGATAAGTGTTTCAGACTTCTACATTAAAAAACAATGTTGATCAACCAAAGGTCTAATCCATTGCAGCTATAAACCATTGATTTACAAGTTTCTAACACTTCATTCAATTGTTTTGTCTTTCACTCATCCTTGCTAAATTTCCTTCTATGATATTCCGGATATGTTGTAAAATTACCATACTGTTGCATTCTCCATGGGGGCACATTAATTCTATAACTGAGTAGCAACATGTAAAGCCAAACTGAGTCAAAATATATTACATTTTGCAGGAGAATGCACTAGTATAAATATTTGCAGACTGGTGCAGTATTGATATGACCTAGTAAAATAGCAGAAAACCTGATTTGCTATGAAATGGTTAACAGAAACTTTATTTTTTATATTTTCAGCAGCTTCAGTACTTGATCACTAAATTCTCATTGAACCTTAAGAAGATAAGTGTTGGAAAGCACATTGAAGATCATATACTCAAACCCTCTGCCCCATTCAGGAATCTCTGCACAAAAATCCTGAACATCAGTTTCCGGAGAACGTGATTAAAAACAACATTGTTGATATTGCAGTTTTAAAGTCCAAATATGGTAATATACATTAAATACACCTTTAGATGATTTGTGAATGTTAAATTAGAAGCCATCTTTATGTTTTTTAGTACATTATAAACCAATAAAGCGCCAAAATAGCCCTCCTTTGATTCCTCGTGAGTGTTATTTGCCAACCTTCTTGTGAAGTGATTGGGTGCTGGTAAAGCCACTTGCCTTTTCTCTTCAAAACTACTTGCATGTCAGGAATCTTGTAATTGGATTTTCATCTTTTCCAGGGAGTTGCTGAAGAATATCTGGCATCTCATCTGCAAAAACAGCAAATGGAAAAGGTCTTCCCCATCAAGGGAATTTGCAATTTTTGTTGGAGATTTAATAGATATCATGGATTTCCTGATGTGCTCTAGATTGCATGCCTTCACCGAGCTATTATTTGTGTCTCTCTCTTTTAAAGGAAAGGAAAACAATTACAGAGCAGGAGAGAGTCAGCTTTTCATTGAGAGTATCATCTCAACTTAACCTGTAGATGAAGGAATGTATCACTTGACAAAGTAAATGTAAAAATGACACATTTGCACCTTGGAGAAATGGCAGTTAAAACAAAAATCTGGATTCACACTCTTTTGGCAAGCTGATAAGAAGATTTCCAAGTATCAAAAGGGTGCAGCGTGTTAATGTCAATTTTATTAAGCCATAAAATACAGCTATTGCTCCATGTTACTATCTCCCAGTGGGAATGGCCTTGTGAATCAAACAATTGCATACAACTGAAATACAAAATCTGTCTTACTGAAGCTTAACTGAAGGCATAATCTCAAACCAGAAACATTGATCCAGCCCATCTTTTTTCCTGTAGATTACTCAACCCAACAGAACATCACCTGTACTGCACTTAACAGTTGAACAGGCTCCTGGAGCCTTAAGAAAGTATTTCCTTTAATCTCCCAAAAGGATACTTCCTTAATTTGCATGAGGACTCTCATGTCTACAACTGGGACCTAATTTAGCCAATGGCTTTTCAAAATGCTCAGGGTGATAGAAAATTAGGCTATCCAATTGGCAGGGTGAATGATACTTCTGGATTGATCCAGATCGCACCTTTCACTGCTTACCTGGTCCAAAGTGTAGAATTTCCAAACTGTTCTGCTCCTACCCTGGACCAAGCAGGACCTTATCCACACTTTTCTTTTGGGATCAGAAAAGATAGCATTGCCTCCGGGGATGGCTGAACAAGTCAAAATGGAGGCTGCAGTAGTACAAATGAAACTCCACCTGTTTTTCTATGTGAGGTACATAGAAAAAGCAATCAAAACTTTGACTCCATCTTCACAGCCAAACTTCTTGCCTATTTTTACTACACTCTGCAGATTACCCTGAGAGTGCTAGGTAATCTCCAGTGGTAAAATGCAGCCTGTTCTCACCAGTTCTACCAATCCGGTAGCAGTGATGACATTTGGCCCCACCCACCCATCCCTGATGACGTTTGAGTCCATCCACCACCCCTATTCTTTTCTGTCCTTTATCCCCTTCTTTTTTTATTCACCTGAATTGTACAGAACAGCTGCGCACCTCCACAGCCTTCCCAATCACCCAGGCAACTTCCGGTAAGGAAATACAAGGAATTTAAAAGCCATGCAGCAAAGTGCACACGCACCAAACCAGTAGTAAAACCGGTTGGATTCCACCATTGGTAATCTCCCTAAAAGAGAAAATTGCTCTGCCCCAAAAGAAAGTAGACCATTTAGATATAACTAGCCTATGTGAAGCTGGGTTGCTTTACTTTAGCTCCAGTTACTGAAACAATCTGAAAAGTAAGATATTCCACCACAGTTTCTTCATTTGAGGGCCACCATTATATTACTGCCTGCTGCAGTGTTTTGTTAGATTGCTATCAAAACTATCTTCTGAACAATAGTTTATTGTGTGGCCACACTCTGATGAAGCTTCTGTTAAAGAGAAGCCCTAGTATGAGTAGAAACCAGAGGTGAAATTCAGCAGGTTCTAGCCGGTTTGCTAGAACTGGTAGTAAATTTTCTAAGCAGTTCAGAGAACTGGTTGTTAGAAAAAAAAATCTCCTTTTGTTTTTTTCAACTTTATAGGGTTAATTCTGCAAGGAAGGCAGGAAAGAAACATTCTGGTGTTGTTTCTAGCCTAATCTTTATTGCCCTGCTTACAGAAACTGCCTGCCCAGTCACATGACCTCCCCCAGCCACTCCCACCAAGTCATGCTCACAGAACCGGTAGTAAAATAATTTGAATTCCACCACTAGTAGAAACCCATTTTAATAGGGTTATTATATAAAAATAATAATAAAAGTGAAAACTAGGGAAAATTGAGATTAGATGAGTTTGTGCCTGCTTAGTCTGCTATCCAGGGTTCTAAATGTTGAAAGGGAGCAGACTTCAAGGAACCTGATCTCTCTTCATATCATGCTTTATTTTAATCTGGTCTTTGAATGGGCAATCTTCAAACAAACGGAAATTTCCTCTGTAAGTATGGGCATGTGACTGTTGTCAATTTTTGTTCCATCCTTTACGAGAAAGAAGAATATAGAGGCATGAAGGCCTATTTTTCTCTGACATCACGACTGACTTTACTCCACTTCTTTAAATAGAGCAGCATGTGAACCTGCAAAGCCAGTTACTGTTAGAATACACAAGGAATAGTTTTAACCTAATATAAATACTAGAGCGTTTGTGAGTCAGTGGCAGCAGTTCCCAATCTTTCCAGCTCAGCAGACTGGCAGAGACCGTAGTAGCAGGGGTTGGGGACAGTTTCATGTGTGTATGTTGCTTTCACAAATATAGCTTCACACGTGCATGCCCACTATTTCAATGTCCTGATTCTTAATGGGCTGCAGCCCAGCACCAGGCCATGCAGCAGGGGTTAGGGATCACTAAGTATACTTTTGACCGACCATCTAATCCAGCACTATCTCTTTAGCTTCCCAAGAAAAAGCGATGGAGCTATAAAACAGCTACAAATAGGAGGCGTTTCATTACAAAATGGCATTATGAATCTTTCAATCCCTGATTAGTTGCAACCCTGAAATCATCTCTTGCTCCCTGGCTAGTCAAATAAGTAAGGATCTATGGATGTGACAGATCTTATGTCTGTGCTTGATCATTTTCTCCTGGTTCTGAATTTTAAACTCACATCTGACTAGAATCTCTCTGAAGTGGACAAGAAGTAGTACCACACTGTGCAGGGAAGGAGCAATCCATAAAAGATTAAGCTCTGCCTTCTCTCTAGCAAAAGCTTTGGCTGGATTTCATTCCCTTTCATGAATTGAAAGCATTCCTTTTCTTTATGGAAGAATAAGTCACCAACCCACAAAGCTATATCTATATTCTGTCCACACATATATCCATATAGACTTCAAAGTCTTGAAATACATTTATTTAATGTAAAGACATTTTTATCTTTTTGGCGGCATGTATTTATTTTTTGCAATGTTTATATGCTGACTCCACACGGACTTTAAATAGTTTACAAAATTGAACATAAACCATTAAAACAAGTTCACGTTGTATATCAATATTTACATATGAAGATATAGATACAGATAGATATTTCATGTATCTATAAGGATATTTATATCCAGTAATGTTTATATCAAATGCTTTGTAATGGAAAGATTCTTAATAGCCTTAAAGCTAGACTCTCTGTCCCTTCCTCTCTATCTTATATCCAATTTGTTTGGGGCTTTTTAAGCCATAACACTTTAATGTGTTGGCAATCTAATCTTCCTCTCAATTTTTCAGGTCCTTTATAGTCCGATGAGATATTTTTATAAAATGGAAAGTGACACATGCTACAGTCACTGCTGTCAACACTGAAATCTATAGCAATTTCAGCAACTCTTATTAGGCCCAGACTATGCTTTGTAAGAGATACATGGAGCTGTTTTTCCATGGGCTGCTTCCAAGTCTTCACAGAATCTTTAATTACAGAAGAAGATGTAGAATGTGACAGCATTGTCCTTGGATTTTCTCCATGCTGCTCCACGTCCTTGGAAGCTATTCCCAGGGGAAGGAAAATATGAATATGATGACATCTCATCATTAATTTAATGTTACTAGGGAGATGTGGAAAGGAGATGCAGAACTATGAGTTCCTGATAACATATCCTTTCGACAAATTAAATCCCATCATTTTTTATCTGGATTTACCCACCACAGTGGTCTTCCTTATTAATGTTCATTTCTTTTCACCATTGTATAATTGTTTTACAGAAAATTGTTATTTTAAAACAAAGTAATAATATTATGCAAGTGATCTAGATCTATGGACAGTAGGTAGAACAATAGATTATTGTTTCTTGTCTCTGAAACACGAAAACAAATAAATACAGTAATTCCTGTTTCCTAAGACTAATTTGATGCTTATCTCAAATTTTCTCAGGAGGAAATGGGGCTGAGTAGGCAGGACAAATTTTCACCACTTTCCATTTTGAATTCTTATGGATTCTTGGAACACAAAAACAGGGGCTCAATCTCAACTTAAATGAAGTAATGAGTCTAGAATTTAAATCTGAAATTTTAGTTAATGTATCATTTAGCTATCAAAAACAAGAAGAAAGGAGAACAGTAATTGAGAAACTAGTTTTATACCACTGGAAGAAATCTTCAACGGCTATCTGTTTCATTATGCTGTAAAATACATTCAGTTACATGAAATCCAAGACACTATAAAGTGTTATTCTCTGACTTCCAAGAATTTTTTTTTTAATAAAGGATCCTTTAATCTGGGATTAAGGCATCGGAGCTATTCAGAATGCCTGAATGCTTCATTAATTTTCTCAGTAGGCTTAATATATGCTAAGATACATACAGTATTAAATAAAGATAATTGCCTTTTGGCAGCTACAATTTTGACTTAGTGATTTGAAATACTGAGGTATGTCATAGTAGCAAGTAAAATGCAGTAGAAGTGCATTGTAAGATTTCTTGGAAAACTCTGTCCCATTGTCTCTTCACTATATCATGATCCACTGGCCACAGAAGTCAGTAGGATGTAGGATAAGGATTTATTCTATGCCCTTCTTTATCGATTTCCCTATTTCATGTTTCCCTAAGAGATTGTAATATCAAGTAATTTCCTCTGAATTTCTTCCTAGGCATATATGAGCAGAGTATTTTCTCTCTTTCTTCCTGGTGCTAGGAAATCCTAAGGTTTGCCTAGCTCTTAAAATAATTATTCTTTCTCTTTATAATGATAAAATCTGTGCCACTAATAATTTTTAGTTAATTTTCACCAAACTTTTACATTCTAACACTATAAATAAGAATGGTCATTTTCAAACATTGCCATATTATAATTCCAAATCCTATAAAATATGTCAGAATCATTCTTCAAAGGGTGGAGAAAGAGGTATTGGCTGCCATCTCTCAGCCTTCACAAAATACTTTTTGACTCAGAAAACAGAAAGGAAAAGACTCAGAGAGTTGGCTATGTATAAAAGACTACAGAACCATAGGATCCATTGTTTTCTCTGTTGCTGGGTATGTCCTCCTCAAATTGATTGCTCAGAGTTGGAGACTTCACTGCTGGATCTTTCTGTATTGACTTGTAGAATCATTCTGTCAAGTCTTAATCATAATGATCAACATCTGTTAGAAATCTTTTTTGTAACGATGTGACCGTGTATAATTTATCTGTCTATGGTATCCAGATTTGTGTTCTTTCTAAAATATGTGTACCAAAAAAAGTACACAGCAATTAATATATTTCTACCCAAATACTTTAGAAATCAGTAGTTATTGGTATTTTGTTTGAAATACTTTCCAATCGCTGAGGAACTAACCTTTAAATATTTCAGATGAAGCTGGACAAGGTAGTTAGCTACCTGTCTTTTTACAGTCCATTCTATATCTGTTATATGAAGAAACAGGGAGCTTCAGTCTCACCAAGATGTCAATCTGTCACTCCCCCCCACCACACAGAATAAACTGATACTGCCTTATAAAAAGGCTCCACTGTAAATTGAGAAGACTTGTTAATTTCAATGTATATAAAAGCATGAAGAAGCAATGTCAAATTACCATATCCATATTTAGAATTCTATTTCAACACAGCAGCTATGCATAAAGATTGTTATAGCTGATTTGGATAATAAAGAAAAGTATAGAGAATTTGTTATAGAAAAAGAGAATGTAGAACATATTTATTTCTATGTAGAATTTAATGGTTATTATATCCTGTCTAGAAAAAGTTCTATATTATTTTTTCTATACATTCCATATGTTCCCCAAAAGAAAGAGCCAAGCATGCAAATGAGAACAAGGCAATGTACATGATAAAACATGTGCTACATCGTAACACAAAAGACACAATTTACGTACTCATATCAAAAATCAGAATGCAAGTACCCAAGAGCAGGATTTGTATCCTCATGTCACTAAACATGTGATATCATTTTGTCTTTCTTTTTAAGAATAGAATAGAATTCTTTATTGGCCAAGTGTGACTGGACATACAAGGAATTTGTCTTGCTGCAAATACCTATATAAGTAACAGTGCTATCACTTTGAGTTTGATTGTTCCCATGTCCCAGTTTTCTTGGAACCACTTTAGAAATGGCTTGTCATTATTTTCTTCCAACATGCTTTTTTTCAACTCCATGCTCTAGCCAACAGCTGTAGAATTCCCAAATACTGACACAGAATGATATAATTCACTAAGCAAGCTAGCCCTATGCTATGGGCTAGCCATGAAAAGCACTACTGTGGATTTAAACAGGGAGATTTATCCAAAACCTAGTGTTTCCTGAAGCTATTATGTGGAGCGGACCAAGAAGAATTATGTTGTCAGTCACAAGGACTCAAAGATGTCTTAGATGATAAACAGAAGATAGATGTATAAATGTTAGAATCCATAATGACTATATGCTAATAAACAGAGTAGCTATTTTGCCCCTTTATTAATGAGCTCTGTATATATAAATTATTGAGAACAATTTAGTTTCAGTTGTTCACTCTAATAGAACAAAAGATTCTATTTTGAGGTTAGAATCGATTCATTTTAACTCATAATGTGGTTTGTTTTGTTTGGCTTAGCATATTGTGTGAATTTAGTCAATGTAGTTTGTAATTCTGATTTATGGTTTAGCTTCATGCATAAAGTAGTCAATTGTAGTTCAGTCAATAAACCACAGTAAACAAAATGTGGCTTATCTTGATGGGTGAACCCACTCTCTAACTTGGACCATACAGTGAGAACAAATAAGTTATTCTGCAGAAGGAAAATAGCCATGCTATTTATTCTGACAAAGTGTATGGCAGTTATGAAGATGAGAGATAAGTCATAGATCTGCCAGCCAGAATACAAGGTTCTATGCAGTTTGATCAATAGGATTCTTTTATGTTATTATTGACATACAATGCAAAGGAGATGCGTTTCTTCTAATATAATATTATTATACACTTTATTCATTAAACATGAAACTCAGTCAACTGAACATTTAAAAATGTGTCACATTATTGACTGGCACTAATGGTTGATATGGGTTGCTGCTAGCATTCTAGGTATTGACCAAGTACCTTCTCAAAATATATGCTATTCCAAGTAGCACAGTTTTTTTGCAGTTCTGCTGATGTTATTGCAGGAAGCTGCAATTTCTTCATGTACTGTGTAAAATTCTTGGACGTGGCGCCCCGATTACAATGGATATCACTGTCAGATGTTTCATCCATAATCAGGTGGTTTTGATGGCCAGGTTGCAATATTTTGTGATTTTTTTTCTAGTTCTTTTTCTTCAACTCTGGCATCTCCTGGTACAGCAGTATCAATAAACTG
>JAEANM010003564.1:0-22190 GCA_017656035.1 Myanophis thanlyinensis
GTTAAAATCCATTAAAATAATTAAATAAGGGCTGATTAAATGACAATTAAAAATACAATTTAAATAATAAAAACAAAACCCGCAATTTAGAATCAATTTATATAAATTTAAAATTTAGATTTATATAAATTTAAAATTTAGATTTAAAATTAATTAACCCTCAGGTATCAGGCCTGACTGAAAATAGTCACTTGAGGACTATTAAAAAACTGCCTGTTCACAATAATTCTTAATGGAGAAGGCTTACAAGAAAATGAATTAGGAAAATGTGTCTCTATTAATTAATTAGTTAGCTAATTCATACAATTTTAAGCCTGGGATAAGGCTTAAATTCTTTGCCAAGTCTTTAATTCTTGAACATTATCAGATTGAGAGCCATCTAGCTAGGTCTCTGGTCAGTTGTCATTCCAGAGGAAAGGAAAGGCATGATTCCTGAATCCCACTAGATGACACAGAATCATTGATGAGTCCAAAATATGCTATGATACCTTAGACTTGCCTTTAACAAATACAAGTGTCATTTGCAATAGGTGCTGGCAAGACATAATTGAAAATGTAAATGGATGTTTGAGGAACACCTAAATTAAGGTTCTTTCTCATGACATTAAAATAACTGGCAGATGTGGTCCTTACAATTTTAATGTGGGACAAATGAAAAAAAAAAAAAGCAACTGGTGGATTGCCCCAGCTTTCTCTCCACTCATACTAAGCATAATTTCCTGAAGGGAAAAATTAATAATAATGAACCTGAAGGATGGGTGGGTGGAAATCAGTTGTTTTAATGACAAGTTTAGTTATATAAATTGTGCCTAAAGCTTTGGGAGAACAAAAGTCATACATGATGGCTGGAGAAATCAGAAGGTATTTTAATGTTAGATATTGAAAATCTATTCCAAAACATGAAATCAATGCCTTAAAAACATTTAGGTAAATGGCACTATTTATTCAGAGGTTAGTTATATAGTCAAAGAAAAATGGAGGAAGACAGTTTTAAACCAATCATTAATTGTAGCAAAAAAGAAAGAAATGAATGTTATGCTACATTAAAATATTTTGTTTTCAATACTAAAATGTCAAAATACAGTTTCACTGAAAATCATATACAAATATATCACTTGTTAATTGTAACATATAGAAATTACATGTACCAAGTACAGCCTGAAAGAATTTTCTGTAATAATGGATTTCGCACATCTGTCTGAAGTAAGAATTTCTACCATACAACGATTAAAACACCATTTGTTATGCTTTCTATATTCCCTAAGATTTTTGACCTGGCCTCTAAGAAAACAAGCATTTATATTCAGCAGAACCCACTCCCTTCTCTTGCAGATCTAGACATCTCAGGGGACATGACATTTGTTTGCAGTGCCACAGTGTCTGGGAAAAGAAGGGGGAAAAGCATACATCCAGATAGTTAGAGACAAGTAATATTCAAAGTGACGGAACGAAGGAAAAGATTGTGTTGAAAAGATCAAAATGCGAAAAAAGCAACATAATTCATCTACAGTGTTGAAAAAATAATGGCAACAGCTTAAAGACTTTTCTATCAAGATTCATACAACGTTTTGAGGCTACAAAACCTGAGATTATGTATCTCATTTGTAAAAAACTACTTGCAAAAGGAGTAAAAACTTACACTCCATATTACACTTGGATAGTCCATATTACAGTTGGATAGTTGTGTTTATATATTTGATTTCATATGTTTTTGTATCAGGGTGATTACATTATTTTAATGTTTCTTTTATTTAACAGGTTATCTATTAATAAATATATTTTATTGCTTACTGTATTACTATTTTGATAGTATTTTTATATTTACTTTTTATAACACACTAATCAGCCTTAAAAACTCTTGTCATTAATGGATAAAAAATATAATAAATACATTTTTTTCTCTTATTGGCACAGTGTAGTCATTAATAAATAAGATAAAATCTTCCAAAACAAGGATGTGTAAATCTAATGAACATACAGAGGTCTAAAAACATACATACAAACTGTCCTAAGTATATGCAGAGACCAGTGTTAAAAAGGTCAACATATTTTCATTCACAGACATACCATGGTCTGGATAATTGTGTGAATTAAAAAAAAATACAATTTTGAACTGGCATCGGGGTTTTTTCCTAGTGTGTGTATGTTAGCTTATTTAAATTTGAATAACAGAACTTGACAAATTTGTATTACTTCTATAGCAGACATATGTTGCATTCCAAGAGAGTTTAAAAAAAGGCAATAGTTGCCTATAAATTCAAAATTAATCCTTCATTGCAGTATGCACAATTGCTCCAATATAGTCTACAAAGTATGAAAAAACGATGCATACATAATAGTTGTATTTCACTGTTACAAAACAGATACATTTATAACAAGTTATAACTTCCTTAAGAAAAAGCTAAAGGTTATTTGGTTTGAGTATTTTAGGCAATTTTCGCAACTAAAGGCTCAAACAGCATATGGTCAGCTATTGAAAGCATTTATTCTCTTGTGTCAAAAGAACAGATAAGTAGAAAGAGAAAAAAACATTTAAGCATGGAAAAGAGTCAAGAAATAACACAGCAGAACTATCACACACACCCACACACACTCACACACACATATTTTTCCTTATTTTATTACATCTCATTAAATGAATTATTGCTGTTTGGTAATTACCATACATTTTTTTCTATATATAGTAGGACAGTGAACTGTGGCAACAACTGAACAAATAACTGTAATGTCATAATCTAAACATTATCTCTCCAAATACTTGTGAACTAAAATTCAATTGACTCCAAATGGCACTTGCCACAAAATGTTACAATGTAATTTTATTCTGACCTCATTTTAATCAGCCCTGCCTTTCTTCAGGATATTCCATTCTTCTGTACCACCACTATAACAAATGTTTAAAGATAAACCATATTGATTCCTGAGATCTCTTCCCTTAAATAATCTCCTTGGATTCCATAAAGCCCCTAAGAGCTGGCTCTACTCCCAGGCATATGTGAATGTGTTTCTTAATGCATGTACTGCATGAGGCTCTTATTGCATTGTATGGTTTACTGTACTGCTTGATTTAGTCTGAGGCTGTCTTTTTATACATGATTTTCATGTTGTGCTTTTTGAGAATTCTGTAAGATGTCCTGTCTAATGGTGTAGAAGGACATAATCAATTTGATTAAATTAAATTACTGATAATTCACAAATTTGTTAAGACCATATTTGTGCAATTTTGGTACTTTTTTTTTCATTTAAAAATGGTGCTCTGACTCCAAAGAGCAAAAATAAGACATAACTGTAGGAAACGGAATGTACTGAAATAATGCACAGTTTAATCAGAACCAAGGAACTAGTAGAGAAAAATAGCATGAAACAGTTAAAATAAAAGAAGTGGGAATACAAATATTATGCCTAGGAAAAGAAAGAAGGCTGAAAAAAGAGCAACAGATATAAAAACATGACACAGGATCTTCTGAGACAAATAGATAATTGCATTTTGCTTGCATCTTATAATTCTACTCTTATAACTAAGGAACAAATTAACAACAATAATAAACCATTATATGGGGGGTTTTTTCAGAAACAAAATCAAGCTTTTAAAAAACCAGCTCCATCCCCCAGTCTTCTTCTCGTGCGTGGTCCATCACTTCTACAATGCTTGTCAGTTTTTGCACACAATTATTTGCCACTGTTATCAGAACCTGAAAATTATTGCTTTATAACTTTAACTTGCTCTTAAAATGTGGGTTGGGAATCTGGTCTAAGGGCAATTGATGACTGATCTAGAACCTGAAAGGAAACATTGAATTTATAATATAAAGAGGGAATATAGGGCTTTTAAGCCATGTTCTATTTATTGAGGTACTATCCAATCAGGGCTTGGCATTATCTTAGAATATACCTTATAGGTCCTGCTTACCAATATTAACAATTTAATGGAAAGAAGATTCTAATTGTTCTAGAGAAGATGCTGTACCTTAAGTTGCTTTGCTCTACACAATCAGCTAAGTAAATACTTTAGAAAATATTGTACATTCTAGAAAATTAATTGCTACCAGATTAGTAGTTCCTATATTAGTTTTGGGAAATTTTTAAATTTTATATCCTTTTTGAGAAAAAAATGCCTTTTATCATTTTGTTAGTTATCAATCACTAGCTGTTTCAGAGACTAAACTGTAAATTCAGTAAATGAAGAAACACTCTAATTTCCTTGTGCTTCCTTAAGTCACACTTTGTCATTTGCAGCAGGCTGTAATTTATGAAATGTAGAGTTTTCAGACTTCCATTACACTTGTTTATACATGGCTTTATAAGTTCCAAAGAAATGAAAGCAATCACTCAAGTATTAGATTAATCAGCAGTGCATGGAGGTACTAATCATTCCCATTTCACTCTACAGGTAGGTAGACATTAAATGAAGATTACATGTACATACAGTATGAGTGTCATAAGTTTAACATTTGGGGCATTTTAATGCAATTCATATGCCAAATCTTCCCTGAAGGAAAAGCCTGTGACATAGACGTTACAATGCCATACTGACAAAACCAAACCATCAGGACTTATTTTTAAGATCATTTTTTCTCAAAAACACTAGAATGTGAACTTGATTAGAAGTATGGCTGTAGTTATTTGAAGTGAACAGCAGAAATTCAGATGAAATATATACACAAAACAAAAAAATATATGTAACAATGTTATTGTTTTTATATATAAACTAAAAAAGTCTGCTTAATTAATTATTCCTTGAAATGTATAAAATTCATTCAAAATGTTCCTGCTTACTGCCAGTACTTTACTTCACAATTCTAATGGTGCTTATACAAACTAATACTATTACTGCTTTTTATAAATACATCTCTGTATTTTTATAATAATTTTATAATAATTACATCTCTCTGAGAGAAATGTGACTTCCCTGTAACTACCCCTTCTACATAATACGTGTTTTGTTCATGACTATCTATTGAACCTAATAGGTGAAAAATGCACTGAATTCACAACTCCCATATCCAGATGAAATACCTGTAGCAGCCATTCAAAAGCATCAGAAGACTAAGCAACACCTTTGCTACATCCATGACAGGAATCATTCAAATAAACCGTAGTGCCAAATGTCTACTTACGTTGCCCACAGTAAGTGCCAATATATCCTTTTTGACACTGGCATTGGTCATCTAGACAGGTACCACCATTCAAACATCTGACGTTACACTGTTGTACTACAGCAAAATGCAGATAATTAGTTATGCATTAAATTGTCATTTCATATTAGATAGCAAAAATGACACAACTATGGAGAAATAATGCAATAATATAGACATAATAAACTATGAAAATACATCACGTAAAATATATAACATAAATTGTGACCTAAGATTTCACTTCAAACTAATTTAACATTCTAGTATAAGTGACTCATAGTTAGTCATTAAAGCACCAGGCTAGAAATCTGGAGACTGTGAGTTCCAGTCCTGCCTTAGCTGTTTCAATGTTTCATTTCTTTGCCAAAATAGTACTAGAGTATCTGAATTCTGCATTAATAAACTCAACCCAACTATAATTTTTCTTCTGTATTTAGAATGTGGTTTCCTCCACTAATTCCTTTGACTCATTATCTTGATCTCTAATCATATGTAATTGGTTCTCTGTTAATGCTTTGAAACTTTATCTTTATTACATTCATTTTATTTTAAAACTCTTATCATTCTGATTTCAATTAATTTCCATTTTGTTTAATTAACTTCCACATGCATCTAAAACTCACGTTATTGCTATTTTAAGTATACAAGTTACATATTTTAGTTGTTTGCCACATAACACAGTTGATATCTTATTTTTCAATCAAAAAAACAATATGGCTCATAAAAATTATAAACCAATATAAAAATGCAGTAAAACAATGGGATATTTTAAATGATCACAAGCAAAAATGAATGGGGTCAAAACAACAGGAAGAAAAACTATGTGGATGTTTTACTTCACTTTGCTTTAAGAAGGGGGAAGGCGATATAGTCCATGAGATAATTTCAAAGCTGTGCTTCATACAAGCTATCAAAACAAAATATGTGTTTGAAACTTTGCACAGCTCTACTATTTAGGTAGTTAAACAGGAAAAAGTCAACAACATCTTGCTTGCAACAGTTCTTTGTGATCAAACATATAGATCTAGGAAGAAATAGATAGTCAATGAAATTAGAATTAGAATCAGACCATGTTCATCCCATATTTCCATACTGTAAAGCAGATTGTTTGCTTCTGATTTAGTGAATCCACAGTTATTTCTCAATCATGATTTAGTGATTACTGTGTAGTACAAACATAGCTATTTAAAATTTTCAATAAGCTAACATTATATCCTGACCCAGTATGATCTGTGAGCAAATCCAGATAAAGTGCTAAGCTTTTTGTGTTTTTAGGCAAGGGTAACCAATGTGCAAGTTTAGCCCTTTCTTCCAATAGGGTTGCCAACAGAAGAGACACAACTGAGGGGTAGGAAAAATCTGGACACATACCAGAACTTTCAAAAGATGGTAACTGGATTTACTATTTATTTATTTTTAAACAGAATCCCAGAATAAATGCAATCCCTCTAACTTTAAACAGCAATTAGCCTTATTATGTATAATAAAACAAAAAAGATGCTATTTAAGCCTTACTAGATTTTGGTCCACAGCTTGGCAGTATCTGTCCATTGGAGCAAGTGCACATATTAGGACGAGAACAAAATCCATCACCACAACTATTTCTACAAATTGCTGTGGAAAAAATAATATATTAGATGACTTGCAATATTACATTGTTAAACAAACAATAAAATGTATGTTTATAAGTTTCTAATACAGATGTGATGCTAAATGCAAGAATGTATAAATAAATCTATCATGAGCTTGTGTGGAGAAATAGAACTAGAGTTCAGATAAATGGGAACTGATTTCATTTAACTTCCCCTTTCATAAGGAATGTAGGCATTTTCCTATATTTTGAAAGTATATTAGGAATGTTTCTTATTTTGCTTTCATTTACAATTTCTTTACTGCTCCAACAAACAAAATGAAAACAATAGTCTTCATTAAATATCTTTACAATGTTCAGTGTGGGACGAAGCACACAAAATTCTATTCTATGCAAATTATATATAGGTAATAAAAAGTCAGTATTAGAAATCAGAATCATCCAGATCATCTATATGGATAAAAATACGATATCACGTTTTTACTATCAAGATAATTTGTGAGTGAGAGATAAGGGAATCAGTAGGACAGGAATGTCTACAATTAAGCCTACTCTAAGCTGCTACTGTAATCAATGATAGGTAATGGAAGTTTGCCAATGAACACCATCAGGAGAAAAATATTTCTATCAGAAGTGGGATATGAAAGGGGAAATTAACTGAAATCAGTTCCCATTTATCTGAACTCTAGTTCTATTTCTCCACACAAGCTCATGACAGATTTATTTATACATTCTTGCATTTAGCATCACATCTGTATTAGCCTTGCAGGACTAAACTATTACTTTCCAGCTGATGATATTTAAAAAAAAACCTTCAGTAATATTATTTTCCTAACCAAAGCATGTGTTTTTGAGATATAATTTGAGATATAACTGCAAGTGTATTTCTAGCTTCATTTCAAAGAACAATATTTCTTTTCTTGGTCAATAGGCTACACTTACAAAAATACCAAAATGAGATTTTAATTCTGCTTTAACTGCCCCTTTGCAAATTCTAAACTACCAGAGCTAAGATAATATATAAATGAATACATACTACAGATAAAGCCTTTCTTTCATAGTTGATTTCTTTCTTTACTTCTTCAAAAGAAGTTTAGTAGTTCAAAAGGGTTTATTTCAAAATATCCCTATGACAGGAATATTTTAATTAAATGCTATAGACAATGAGAGCCACATTAAGCAGAATAATGACATCAAACAAGTTGGCAAGCCTAGTATTTGGTGGAAAGAAATTATGGACGTTTGGGGAAAGGCTGTGCTTCAAATCTATCCTGAGAGCCAGGCTCATGTAGTAGTTAAAATGCCAGGTTAGAAACCAGCAGAATTCTAGTCCCTGCTTATAGACAAAGCCAGATGGGTGACCTTGGGCCAATCACACTCTCTCAGCCTTAGGAAGAAGCCAATGGCAAACCATATTAAAAAAAAAATTAGTCCAGGTAGTTGCCAGGAATCAACATAGATCTGAATGCACATGGGGAAAAAAAACTATTAAAAAATGCTACTCTTGTTGTTGTGGTAGTCCTATGCTAAAAAACATTTATTGATGAGGCAGAGCCGAAAAAAGGAAAAAAAAGTAGAATACATATTGCAATCCCTTGTGTAAAAAAACATTAGCATCAATTGACAAATTATATAATTTAATATTTTAAAAACTAAGGAAAACAGAGATGTGTTGTCTAAATATATCTAATGTGTATATAACTTTATTAACACTGATTTATCTATATTCCAAGCACAGTCTACAGATGAATTGTTCACTGTGGATTACAAAATATATATTGCTTCCTTATTGTTTGCAAATTGTTACCATGTTTTGTTATTTTGGTATGTGTAGTTATAGATCTGCTATGAAATCTTGAGACAAATCTGAATTTATCACTGATATTTGGGATATTATTTAATAGCATTACAAGTATTTTTATTTATGAGCACAATTGGGACCAAAATTTTAGTCACTAAATGATGCAGTCATTAAAAGAGTTATCATGTGATGAGGCCCAACTTTATGAGCACTTTTACCATAGTTGCTAAATGAATAATATGCTTGTGAAGTGCTTCACAGAGTCTGGCTTCCCCAATTGACTTTGATTGTCATAAGCTACTGAGAAACTCACAACGTGATCACATTACCACAAGTTGCTGCAACAGTCATAAATGTGAGTTGATTGCCAAGTGTTCTAATTGTGATAATGTGACCTCAAGAGCAATACAACAGTTGTAACTTTTTAAAAAGTCATTTTTCCAGTTCATCTTAATTTTGAACCATTGTTAAATGAACACTCATAAATTTAATCTATAAGTGTAACCTATAATCTTAAATATCTGATTAATATTTAATATTAAGATGAGAAGAGTATTATGATAAACAAAAAAGTGAAACATTTGAGGCAGGCCAGAATGATATCAATTTCCTTCTGTAACAGTTGCCTAATTGGCATGGAATATCAAAATGTGAGATATAGTAAATTAGCATGATTATGCCTACAAAAGGTATAATCCTAGGGTTTCTCAAGAGTTGTTCAAAATATTGACACTGAGGATCATTATTGTATCTTGGTGAAAGAAATGATTGGCTGGGAAGATCAAAGTTATAATCCACCCTCATTGATTTATTTGAGGCCATGTCTTATCCCTCTGTCCAACTAATCTCACAAGATTGCTCTTTTAAAGATAAAATTACAGGTTAAAATGCAAAGGACTTCTGGGAGAAAGGCGAGTTCTATATATTTTATTTATTTATTGATCTATCACATTAAAAGGGCCCATCTCCCTCACAGAGAGACTCTGGGCAGAAATGAATGAATGAATCTGTTTCTGTATCTGGAATAATGTTCACACACATACAGATGCTCATGGTTTTCTTGGCAACCATCAGATTCCATCTCCCTCATTTTTCTATTTTTTTTTTTTACTGGGAGGCTCCAATGCATTCTTTATCTCAACTCTGGGTGGCATAAATATTGTTAGAAAACAAACTCTGGATAATTGGCATTCCACATTTTCTTCTAAACATCTATGGAGATTCTCAGTCATCCAAGTCATGGTTGTTCCAAAGGTGTTTTTTTAAGAGGCAGCTGGATTTTCTTTAATTTTTCCTTGAAGATGTTTTGCTTCTCATCCAAGGGAGGTTCTTGGATGAGAAGCAAAACATCTTCAAGGAAAAGCAAAGAAAGTCCAGTTGCCTCTAGAAAAAGCATATTTGGGACACTTTCTTTTAAAGCATACCCAGATGCCTGAAGGGGAGAGAGAGAGATGGGATGGTAGGATGCATGCTGACGAACATAATTTAAGATGGAGAGTACTTTTAGCAGATCAGAGGCTGTTATTGCACTGGGCTGTATGTTTTTCCTTTCCTAGTGATGGATCTCTTTTATTGATTAACATTGTAAGGTTCTTAGAGATGTATGCATCACTGTACATGTGTAATTGTTAGCTATTTGATTTAGGGCTATTGTTAGCTATTGTTAGCTATTTGATTTGATATGGCACTGAATCAGGTGGCATGCAGAGCAATCTTTTTGGGCACACAAGCTGTCGGCCAACTTACCTCCAGCTCAGCATGCACATGTGACAGCACATGCATGCATGTGCAATTTCAGAGACCCAGCTGGTCTCAAATTCAAATTCAAATTTATTGGTCACATATACAGTCATACATGGTACGATATGCAGTGAAATGCTTACGCGACCGCCCACGACCGCGAGTAAGTTAAGGCAAAATGGGAAGATAGGATAGGAAATAAGTTAGGGATAGATGGTCTTCGGGCTTCCACTGTGCATGCACACGATTGCAGCAGGAAATCCAGTTGTTCTTCAGAGCTCTCCTGCACATACACATGTGATTGCTGATGTGTGCATGAGTGCCTGTGCTCAGTGCACGACATGTGCATTACATATGCAAAAATTGCATGCATGTGCAGATGGTGCAGTTGCACATGCAGCACCCATGGAGCTGCACTCAAATGTGGATGGCATGCACATAATGCATACTTTTCGATACTCGGTAAGTAAAAGGTTCGCCACCACTGATTTAAGATAATATTAGAACTGTGGTGGTATATGAGTTTAGCATTTGCTTCATGGATTGTTATTACAGTGGATGAAGTAACTGGTAGGCCTCTCTGATAACCACAAGAACAATGAACCATAAAAGCAGGCTAATTATACAATGTGTTAATTGGGTAGCACACAAAAGCCTTTGAGATTTTTATTTCTCAATCAGAAACTAGCACCATATAAAGTCTAATCCTCTTAAATTGAAAACTTTTGAAAATTCACCTTTGTGTATGGCCATATGGAGGTGAGAGATTTCACTGGCACCAAGGGAATCTTTGATTTTAATCTTCATGTATATGAGAAGAGTAAAGGTAAAGGCTGTGGGAAAAACCTTCCCCCAGTCATGCAATGGCCTTGATCTAAATCAATCCATTGTGTTTAATTTTTTTTTTAAAAAGGAGAACAACCACATATTCATAACTTAATATACTCCATTGTTTGCCCCTCATGCATAAGCCTTATTGTATTTAATAATAATTACTTGTAAATAAAAATACATAGGATTTCACTGCTAATAAAATTCAATTTACCCCAAAATAATACAATTTATATATCATTTACAGCTAAACAGAAAAACAATAAGAGATTAAAAATGTTCTGTTGTTTTTGCTCAATATTTTTATGATTTTTTTCAAATGTTCTAAACCTGAAAACTGATCTCAGCACCAGATTGTAGAGGTCTGGCTTGGTGAATCCCAGGCGCAGTGCAACTGAATTCCATTTTGCCAAGACAAATCAGCAGTCACATTTTTCAGGACAAAAATATTGGCCAAACAAGATTGTTAAGCTATTAAATTACGCTTATCATGTCTAATCAACTGTAAATCTATTATAACTTAAGTACAACAAAAATACAAATATCCTTTAAAATCATATTATTTGTGTACTATATTATTTATGAATTTCAAAATGAGTTTTATAAAACTATTTTTTAACTACAGTATATGTTGCCAGTGCTTTTGTTTTAAAAACTGTCAAGCAATTTCTATTTTTAAAATTCAAATTGGAAGCCTAAATTTAGCAATTCATCTACTGTAGTGTAAATTCATGTTTTTGTTTCAATGTAAGTATCTATTAAAAATCAATTTTGCAAACTCTGAAGTCAGAACACTTACGAACAATACACTGATTTCCCCCAGGGAGTGTTTTCCATCCAGGGCAACAATAGGAGTGGAACCTGGAGCCACACACATTTGGTCTGTTGCATGCAAACAAATACATACACAAAAACACAGGTCATTTGGAACAGCCATTCAAATATTTGCTCCACAGAATAAAAAAAATATTGGCTACAGCAACAAATTCAGATACAGTATTTCTAAAAAAAGATTCCTACAAATCCTTTAAAAAATTAGCAACCTGCTTATCAAAAAAAAAAAAAAGGGAAAGATGAGCAATAAGCTTTCAATTTTAAACCATTCTGTGAGTAGTGAACTAATTTATCAATTAACTTCATCAATTAGGATCAAATTCATGCATATTTTATTTTTTATTAAGAGTGAAACATCAAAGACGTCTGACATAACGTTTCTCTGAAGAGAAAGAATTACAGTGTATATCAAACTGGTATGCAAACAAGCCATTTCAAAGACTTAAAATGGAAAGGATTTGTCACATATTTTTTACATTGGCACTTTAAGTTAAAACTTAAAATTTAACTTAAATTTGAAAAAAACATGTATCTTTATCAGGTTTTAACTGAAATGATTCTTCAACTTTACCAAAACCCTTTAATGTCTGCTGCATTTGGTACTCTTGTTGGTATCATATTATATAAGTTTCCTTTTTTAAAAGCCTGTTGTTTTTTCAACTAGTTTTTAGATAAGTAACAGATCACATTGCCTAGTTTGGGTAATGAAACAAGAAAACGACTAAGTTCAGAGAGCACCAAAGACCCTTAGTTGTTTTTTGTTTTAGTTTTACATCAGACTCTCAAGACATGTGAAAACTTTCCAACAAGGACCAAAATTAAAATTAAAAAGGAATAACAACTATAAATATGGGAAAGGACGTGTTGCAGTGTTCAACTGCCAAGTATTTAGACTAAAAGTTTTAAAGGGAATATATTAAATTATGATGCATTTTACCTGAGAAAACAAGTTAAATAAAAAAGTAGCTGTTGTAACACAATTAAAATGAACACAACAAGGAAGCAGGAGTAAAGGAAATGAAATTATATATGGAACTTCCAATTTAAACTTGTGAGCGAGCTTTCTATTATTTTAAAACAAGAAATTGTGCTTACTGTATATAATTCTGTGGAACAATGAAATAAGAGAAAAAAATTATTTTTAATGCTCTCGGATTCTTTCATGAAATCACATAAATACTGAATGAAGTGTTGCCAATATTATGGCAATACTTCAAACAATTAACTATTTAAAACCTAAGTACACTACAATTTTGGAACATACAGATTTGTTAGAGAAGCAAGGTGGAAGTGTATTTTAAATGATATAGTTTTGTCCTAGAATTGATGCCACCTGTGGGTAAATGAATTGCTTGGACACAGGTTGCTGAGGCAGTTAGGTACATAGACATTTTTGCATCATGTAGATCTAGCCATGATCCTGAGAAGGTTCATAATCAAATGAAAGAAAGACAATGGGTTTAGAAGTAAAAACATAATTTGGCAGAAATGTGACATCAAACAGGCTTATGGACTGTGAGTCTGTAACTACTGGTAGATTTCAAGACTGTTTTAATATTTAAGGACACAGAATAAAATAGCATACTCTGTCTTTAAAGACTACAATCTTGAAATGGCATTTTAGCCAATCAGAATATACCTGAGTAGACTTGATCAATGGCCAACAGGCTTACATGACTAAAGAATGGTCATTGTATTTGAAGCAGGAGAATTACCTGCTTCAAAAGTTTTTTGAAAGTCAAAAGTTTTACAAAAATGGAAATAGATTAAGGCCATAAAAAACCAAGGACAAAGTGTCTGTCTATACTGCAACCTATGTCAAGGAGTTTAAGAAGGAACAAAATTAGTGTCTGTACTATTTGGATATTGGTATTGTGGAATAATGCTTAGAGGTGGTGGCAGATGGCTAGTTACAGATGTTACAGAAGCAGAAAAATGACAGCATCATTTCATCCATGAGTTATCTTCAGATATTAAGGCCTGTATAATTCATATCTAAGCTTGAAAGATGTGGTCAACTACATAATTGCTGTTGTGTAATTACATGTGGCCTACTTTTCCCCAAACAGCAGCTGAGGAAGAAAACCTGTGGCTGAATTGCACCACTTCAGACAACCCTTTCAGAGATGGAGGGTCACGTTAAGTGGAAGGGGGAGAGCAGAGCCAAGAAATTCCTGCGCATAGCAGCAGAGCCAAGAAGGGTAGGTAGACCACAGTCCTAGTCCCCTCCTTATCTTTGATCAGGGATTTAATCCCTGGGAAGGCACATTTCAGCATGCCACCCCCCCTACCTGCCGTCTGTAGTGCTCCCATCCAGGCGCAGGTTTATACTACCTTCCACTGCTGTCTGCAGGAAACAGGCCTACCTGTGGCTGAGGTGGGTGCGAGCAAAGGTTACTTTCCTACCCCCTGAGCATGTCCTGCTGGCCTCTCCTGCGGACGCGGTTGGCGGCGGCGGCGCCCGCTGTGCCTCCTTCCAGGCTCCCCGAGACAGAATAGCGGCTAGTATCCGCACCCTCCGCCGGACGACCCTGCCGCTGCTGTCCAGCGGATCCATGCGCCCAGAGCGCCACACACCCCAGCCAAAGGAAATAAGGCTGCAGGCAAAGCGCCCGCCGTCTCCCCATCGCGGACGGCAGGAATTCCTGAGGGGTCGGCACCGAGTCCGACTTGGTCCTAGGGGAGCGCCCGCTGCTGCTCCTCTCTCGCCCGCTGCCCTCCTCGGCGAAGCGAGCGTCGCTCCTGCTGCTGGCCCTCCGCCCCCTCAGCGAGACGCCTTGCGGGTCGTGGCGGTCAAAGGGGCTGCCGCTCGCCTTCCACGGTGCATCTTCCTCACCCTCCCTTCTCCCGCTTTCCTCCTGAGTAACTGGAAAGCGCGCAAATTTCACCCCCCTCCACACACACACAACACCAAAAAAAAAAACCCAAAAGTTGATCAAAGCAACAAGTGAGGCTTCCAGTTTCTTTCGGGGGGGGGGACCGGGAGGGGGGGGAAAGGGAGAAGGGCGGGAAACGTTTTCTGAACCAGTCTTTTTACACTAACTGAAAAGAATCCTCAGTGAGCCAAAACTACTCTCTGCAAAGAAGAAAAAAGAGAGAGAATTGTCCGCCTCAAAAATAAAACATGAAAGTTACTAAAATAACCACAGCGGGCACGAGCAAACTTCACCCGGACGGCGAACCCAGGGACAAAAAAAAGGAAAGGAAGGAAGAAAGGAAGGACGGAAGGACGGAAGAAACGAAAACAGACATGCAGGAACTCCTTGCTCCGCCGCCGCCGCCGCCGCCCGAGGAGCGAGGAAAGGCGGCGATCCGGTGTACGGAAAGAAGAATGAGGGGAGGAGGAAAGCGCGGCTCGGCGAGGGAGGAAAGAAAGGGCAAGGGGGAGGCGATTGGCTGCCTGTCAGTGGGGAGCAGCAGCGGCGCGCCAAACACGTGGGAAAGGAGCCCACTGGAGGCGGGAGGGAGGCTGCGCCGAGGGGGCGCCGAGACTCGGGTGGGGGCGGAGGGTGGAAAAGGAAAAGCCCGCGCGCCGCTGGTAATTGGCTAAAGGGAGGGGGAAAGTTTTGGAAACCGGGATGCGAGAAAAGGAGCTGAGGCCGGGAAGTTGGAAGGGGGCGCTGGAGAAGACTGACGGAGGAGGAGTAGGAGTAGGTGGTGGGCGTCAGTCAGTCAGTCAGTACGTCCCTCCGTCCCAGGAGTACCGCGTCCTGGTACCTTTTCCGACGGTTCTTCACATCCTCTGTTTGTACCCAACGAAAAGCGTTAAAAGGAGGCTTTAAAAGGAGCGTTGCCGCCGCTTCCTCTCGCAATTCTTTTGGACCCTGGGAGAGCAACTTCCATAAAAACAAAAAAAGACGGATCGGATTAATTGCCAGTAAAACTTTGGTGTTGCCCTTCACTTCCTGAGTTTGACAGAAATATGTTTAGCCTACACAAGTGGCTTGTGGTAGTTTGTCAGCGTCTGTCTGTCTGTCTCTCGCTGACCCGCAGGAGGGGATTTCGTAACAATTCTTCAGTAACCTGACAGGCTCAAGGTATCTCCTTTGCCACTGGGTCAGCTTTGACCATTGAAGCTGACAGGTCCAGACACACAAACATGGAAGGACTTGTGTTTTGGGTAAGGGGGGCAATGTTTCAGAATTATCCATGTCCAGATCTCCATTGGCGAAATGATCCTGGAAATGGAACAATAATTTGTTGAAACAGAAGGGTAGGGAAATATTGGTCCACTGTTTGTGGTCCAACTTAAAGTTGAAGAAAGCATTATAGGAGGACAGTGTTATTTCCCCAAAAATGGATGTTTTGCTCTTCCTGCAGCGATGGTTTCCAGAATGCTTTTGAGGAATCTCTCAGCAGTCCTGTTCAAGTCCTAGCCAACCTCTGGAATAGGAGATATCTGGGTCAGTTTAAGCTATTACTCCTAAGCATTTTCTTCTCTTTAACAGAGCAAAATTTGGAAGCAGAGAACAACAAAGCAGAAAATAAAGGGCTGAACAGAAATTAGGAACTTTCAGGATGGGTCAAATCAGAGATCTTTCACAAGATCGTGGCAATGGATCCAGTGAAGAGAGATGACTTCTCTCTACACCATTGCCAGCAACATTTTCCCATTCTGAATATAATTTATTTTTCATGTGATTTATACAGTTTAGTGCTTCCATCTTCTTGAATTCTAGATAGTTTAGAGATATTAAAATAGCGATAACTACAATATATTAAAATTATAGTAATAAGGGGATAAAATAATACAAACACAAATAGGTTCTTATAGCTCTACATTCATAAAGCCTTCTGGAAAAAACAAGCTTTTATTCTGGAAAGAGAAATAAATACAGGCTATTTTCATTTTGTTATTTTAAGAAGGTGGATAAAGCATGTGGAAAGGAGCAACATCTGCTTGCTCAACTCTTCTCATCCAAATGATTAGATTAGCTAGGCTGGGACTGGCCTCATATATTATGAGTTATAATTTGCTAGAGTTAAAAAGTGGGACTGATGCAGCAAGTGGTGAGCCTCAGCAATCAATTATCTGAGATTAATTTAGGAAGTAACCAACACAGACATGGGAAGAATTAGATTGTGAGGAACCCAATCCTAGCAGATTATTCTGTTTTAGGATGCATTGGGAGTTTCAGAAGACTAGACAGAAGTACTTTCCTTAAAAAGCAAAGACATATAAACACCCATAACTGAGCCGCCCTGCATCTGGGCTAGTTACAAGCAAGGACTTCCATAGCTGGCCTTCAGCTCACCTTCCAGATGCTCCTCAGGGCAGTTGAATGTGGAGTGCATTGCAGTAATCCACACAGGAAGATCAAATCATGAGTCACCTTGAGAGAGGTACCAGTGCAGGAAAAAGTGCAAAATCCAAACTGGAAAAAAATCTTTCTGCTCATGGCTACCACTGCAATTCCAGGATGACCCCCCAGATTGAACATTGGTTCAGTATGGGATGGTGCAACCCAATTTAAAATAAGAAGGAAAATCCTTGGATCTAGAGAGGCCTGAAACCTCAAACCACCTCAGTTTAGCTAGGGTTGAGCTGAAGCCTGCCACCATCTTCTGATGCCAAAACCAAATTCCACAAATCACCTGGTTGGCCAAGGCTGCAAATATAAACATGGATACATTACACTCATGCCTCATCTTGTACATTGGATGACCTCATCTAATGGTCATTCAATGGCACAAGATGAGTTATCTTGAGTTAACATCATAGATATTAAGCAGAGCTAGTGTTGAGTCCCGAGACATCTTGCAAATCTAGATATCTTCCCCCATAATATTAAAACTGGCTCCAGAGGAAGGAGAATGTTTCCTATCTCCAAGCTGGTCCATAAAGATGTCATTTAAAAAATGCTAAGAGATCAACCATCCTTATTGTTCTGTTGCCAGGACTCATCCTCAGATCCAATCTGCCATTTTCATCCTGTACACAAGTCCAAACCCAAATTGAAGGGTTAATCAACTTCAGATAATCAACTTCCAGAATTCTCTGAAGGTGTAGCATCAGTACTTTCTCAACAGCCTTTTCTAGAAAGTGAAAGATGGTGAGGGGACAGTGATGGCTTTTTAACGATAAGATAAACAACTATCTCTAACCTTAGAACTACGTTGTCTATCAAAGATGAATTCACCACTTCCTGGCCCAACTATACTTCATCTCCAAGGAAGTCTGAACTAATCAGGAGGGACATAGATCCCATATGTGGAAAGCCAAGCTTTCCATTCCCAAACACCTGTCCATTCTATCACCACTAACGGATCAAATTCCTCCCAGAATACTAAGCAACACGAATGTACTAGCGAGCCCTATACTTTTCTATCAGCCCAAAGGTTAATTGAGTTACTGTTCTCTCCCTACCTCTTTCATGTAAAGCCCAATCAGCCCACATCTATTAAAAATATTTTTCCAAATTCAAATGTAATTCATTGAAAGATCTAAAGTCCAGAAGGAAAGTTCAGAAGTTCCAAATACCCATGGCAGCTTTTCCATCCTTTCTAGAGCCAGGTACTGCACAATGAGAACAAGATGGTTGCCAACTAAATGTAAAAGGTTAAGTAGTAGCTGCAAGGCCAGGCTCATGCAGGCAACTTCACCAAGTAGCTTTTTCTGCTCCCACAGCCAATACAATCCCTCTATAGTTGCTCTCCTATCACTCCTTACTGAATGACTCAGTTCCTCCAGTGTTATCAGTGATTTATGCTAAAGACTAGATGAGAAAGAGGCAACCCTACTAGTTCTCTTGGACCTCATAGCGGTTTATTTTGGAATTACCTATTTCCCTCATAAATGAACTCCTCATAAGGAATTACTGCATCTGAAAATATATTCTTATTGGGAGAACATCATAAGTTGGTTAATTTATAAAAAATAATGCTACAAATATAGATACCACTTTTGAAGAAGTCCAACAGTATTGGAATTTGTAGAATATCTTAAAATTACTTTTAACAGTATGAGATAACAACCATAGCTGATCTTTGGAATGGAAACAAGAAAGATATATCTGGTTACATGATTAAACTTCCCATATATACACCACAAAAGATATATTTGGTTACCATGCCATGATTAAAGTTCCCATATATTTGTGATATATTTTGTGTATGAATATGTTTGAATTGTCTCTGTTTTCTTTCCTGACATCCTTTTTCTTTAAAGTCACCAATACCATTTATGGGAGAAGGGGCCAAAATCAGGGAAGAAAAGAGTAAAATGTTATATTACACAATATTGAGTACAGCCAATGGAGGAAGGCTTCTCCATTTAATCTACAGCTGTCTTAAATGAAAAAAGTATCTAAGTGCCAAGCAAAGCACACTGAATCTATTACCCGGTGGATATGTTAAAAGCAATGTCATGAGACAGATTAAATGAAACCAAAACAGAACGACAAATTCATATAAGCAAGGAACAAGAGAGCAAAGCAAAATTTCTAGCAAAGCACTTGCAAATATGAAAAAATAATCAGAAATAAGAAAAAATATTAGAAAAAATATCAATAAGGAAAAATATGGGAATGCCTATGCCTAAACTCAAAATATGGTATTTGGAAAAATGCCAGCATACAACAAAAGCACCAACTTTAATGGCAAAAGTAGACAGGAAGTATCCTGTGGAAGGCATACTATGAAAACCATACAAAAAATTCAAAATAAACACCATACAGTTTGGTTTGGGAAGGATAAAAACCATATACAGCCAATTGTCAATACTGCATGGACTACCACTAATCACTGAAGAGAAAGACCTAACAAACTTATTAAATAGTTTTTTTTAAAAAAAGAACATATATTCCTTGAAATAAATGTAACCCCCAAAATAGTTCATAAAATTCTATTATAAACATACAAAATATAAAAGTGTTAAAAACAGTCCAATTAAAACTGAAGTCAGTAAATTAAACTCAACAGCTATTGAATTTTTATCATTATTGTCTATAATACCAACTATATAGTTTAATCTTTTAGAAGTAATTGGTTATATTTGGATAATATGTTGAAATAGAAAGCTAATACAAATTGCTAATAGAAAAAAACTGCAATCTATTTAAGTGTTTTTTAAATGTCTCTGTAAGAAAAAATATTTACATCATCTAAATACATAATGTTAGCTGCCCTATGAGCATTCTAGTATGAGAGACCCGTTTGTCTTTGTGGATTAAACTATTATGGGTGTTGATCAAAAATATAGTTCTACTGCTATAGAATAGAAAATTAAAAACCCAAAATATAGCATATTCCAAGATCTGCCACATAAAAGAATCCTAGTTCTAAAATATGTTATGAATACTTTCACTCTGGTATGACACTAAAACCATACAGATTCTACAAAAGGAATTACAGTATACTGAATTAAGGTTTTTTTTAATGGCAGGTAAACTTTTAAATTGCCATTTTTTTCACTTTACAGTAAATCTATGTAAACTTTAGAAATAAAAAACAACAACAAAGGGTCAATGGGTCAGTTATTTCTTCCCCAGCACTACCACAAATCATGCAAGTGCCATTTTAGGATGTATTAGCAGGAGCATTGAGTTCGTCTCAAAAGCAGTAATGTCCCACTCTGCTTTATCAAACCAAGCCACGTTTGGAATCACGGGTCCAATTCTGCAATCTAAAAATGGTACTGAGAAGTGAAGAGACAAGAGGACTGTAAATGAAAAGCATCTGAAACAGAAGAGTCTGATCAGCTTATGAGAGCAACCTTCAAATAATTAAGGAGCAGTCATATAGAAAGAAAGTAAAGATGTAACTGATTGTCTGCAGGACAGCCCAGAACCAACAGGTCGAAACTGTGGAGAATCAGATTCAGATTAGATATTAGGAGGAATTGCCTTCTAGTAAGGAATATCAATGTGAAAGTTCTGAGACTGAATAGCCATTTGGAGAAGTACTTTAGCATATCCCGCCTTGGACAGTTTCAACTAGCTGACCTATTATTTTATTTATTTATTAATTCAATTTCTATACCACCCCCTCTCCCAAAGGACTCTATAAAGCCCCTTCCACTCTATGATTCTGATTACATTCCTGTATACTAATCACACTCCAGGGATGACAATATAATATTTTAAGCATCTTTTTAACACACACGTGTAGTGGGTTTGTTTATGTTAGCTGCTTTGAGATTCTTTCTATGGAATTCCATTGAAAATTTGTTTCTTAGAAAGAATAAAGTCCGGTTCGTTGATGTTGCTATAATGGTTTATGCTAGGATTGAGAAAATTAATTAGAGAAAAAAAAATAGAAAATATTGGGAATGGTAGATTGAAGTTGAGCACTTATGGAAAAAGAAATATGTTATATCAATCACAACTGAAGCTTTTGGAGAGATACCTAAAGGATTTTTTTGTTGAATTTATCAGACTTACTGACTATCCAAACTCTATAATATTACAAAAAAAGTACTCTATTTGGAGCTCTCTATATTCTTAGACATATTTAATCATTTTAGGTTGTTGGTTAAGACTTGAATTACTAAGTATCTACCAGTCTTGTACTGTGAATCTGTCAATCATAATCATCATCATCTTGCTGTACCAGGAGATACCAGAGTTGAAGGAAAATAACTAGAAAAAATATTGCGATCTGGCCATCAAAATTACATAATTATAAATAAAACATGTAATAATGATACCCATTGTCATCAGGGCACTTGGTTCCATGCCCAAGAATTTTACAAAATACATCAAGAAATTGCAGCTTCCTGCTATAACACCAACAGAACTTCAAAAGACTGCACTACAAGTTGCTAAATTGGTCCACTGGTCATTATGTAAAAAGTATGACTTACCTGTATCCAAAAAGTCATAGGAACATAAAATGGAAAAAGTTGTTGAAAATAAGAAGGTGAAGATCTTGTGGGACTTTCTAATACAGATAGATCATCATTTGGAACACAACATGCCAGATATCACAGTTGTTGAAAACTAAAACATGCAATTTATTGATAACACTGTACCAGCAGATGCCAGAGTTTGAAGAAAAAGAACTGGAAAAAAATCACAAAATATTGTGACCATCAATATTGTGACCTGGCCATCAAAACTATGTGATTATGGATGAAACATGTAACAATGATACCCACTGTCATTGGGGCACTTGGTACAATGTCCAAGAATTTTGCAAAATACATCAAGAAGTTGCAGCTTTCTGCTGTAACGCCAGTGGAGCTGCAAAAGACTGCGCTACTCGGAACAACATACATTTTAAGAAGATACTTGGTTGATACCTAGGATGCTGGCAGCAA
>JAEANM010003565.1:0-22187 GCA_017656035.1 Myanophis thanlyinensis
TTGTTTGTGTAGTTGTTTGTTTGTTTGTTGTTGAAAACTTAATAAAATCTTTATTTAAAAAAAGAATAAGTTGATCCTCCTTTTCTTTGTAGTAGTCCCTTAGATATTGGAACACTACTACCATGTCACTCCTCATCTTTTCATTAAACTAGACATACACAATTCCTGCAAACATTCTTCATATGTTTTAGCCTCCAGTCCCTTATCATTTTTGTTGTTCTGGTCTGCACACTTTCTGGAGTCTCAATATCTTTTTTTATATCATGGTGACCAAAATTGGATGCAGTATTCCAAGTGTGGTCCTACCAGGTTGGTATAAAATGGTATTCACACTTCAAGTGACCTTGTTTCCATCCCTCTGTTAATTCAGTTTAGGACTGTGTTGTTTTTTGGCAGCTGCAGCACATTGCTGATTCCTATTTTAGTGCTGGTCCACTAGGACTCCAAGATCCATCTCACAGTTACTACTATTGAGTCAGAAACCACCAATTCTATACCTGTGCATTTGTTTTTTCCTGCCTAATCCAGGCTGGGAACAGACATTCAGCTCTGTTAAATATGAAAGAGTCCATTATTAGAGGGACAAACAACAACAACAATCCTAGAATCATATTCATGGTCTAACTGTAGATTAGGATGGACATTATTATTATTTCTTTCTTCTCAAGAAAATCAGCAAGATCTTACATAACTAGACATGAATATGTTATCTAGTTGATAAATCTACTAATCAATATTGAGTTAAATATTGTCTACTACTGCCATTCTACATAAAGACTCCTTAAAATAGTGAAAGCTAAGTTTAGAGCCAAGCATAAATGCATTTTTACCCTAGTGGAGTTGCTGCTAGCTTAATTTATGGATTTAATTAAACAGTCTGACTAAACTTGATATCAGTATAAACCTGGCAAAGTTCAACATGTATCATCCAAATGGTATTATAAAGGCTATACATCTCAGGATTTAAAAGGTATAGAGGCAAGAATTAAATTTGTGGACTCTGCTTTTGATACTCTATTGAGTATCAATATTTGATAATTAGATCAGGCAATATTGTCATTGAATACTTCAGGCAAGAACAGAGGGAAGGTGAGACCCGGTCCTTACTGATAAGCCCAACTGAAAGTAGATACAGAGAAAGAAGAACCACATACAGAATAAAAGGACTTTATATTTTACAACATAGGCAATGCTTTCAATGTGTATACTACATACTTTGCTATTCTACTAAAGGGTCCTACTTCATTAGGCACAGTTTATAATAATGATACTGATTCATCTGTGTCCTATTAAAAAACAACAACAAAACAAGCAACAGAGTAATGTTCTCAATGCGTACGCTTTGTGCTTTGCTATTTTGCTCCTTTAACAGGCACATTTGGAAGACGAACAAAAATATCATTTTTGAAAATCTCAAAAAAACTAAACAGGAACTAAAAAAAATCCTAGGGCTGCTTAAAAAAAAATCCAAAACAAGGCGATGGCAAACTATCTTGTCAGTGTTGAACTTGACTCAAGAGAATCTTTATCCTTTCAAATTTCTATGAAGGTCATTTACAAAATTGTGGGGGGGACTGAATTAATTTGATCCATTAGAAATGCTACATTATGAAACCTACACAAATACTCCACAAACCACTTTTCAAAACACAAAGCATAGTGTAGCACAATTATATGTGAAATTAAATCAATTCTTAACATCAAACTCAGCCATGCCTTTACAAATGAAAGGGTGGGGGGGAGCCATGACGTAGGATTTATGCATTAATTTCTCTGCAAGTAAACACATTTTCCATTTTAATGGGGACATCTTGATAAATTTGCTAATTAAAACACAAGCAATGGTTGAGTATTGATGAAGAGTGTATAGGATATTTCATTTTTTATGACTCTTCAACTTAAAAATTATTCAAAGCACAAACAAGAGGAATGCATCAAAAGGAATGCAATTAATGAATTGAAATGAAATGAAACAAAACCATTCTAGTCCGATTGTCTTTTACAGAGTATGATTGTGTCAATCTGTCAAGCTACTTTATGATGTTTCTGCTTAAAATGAGGACCAATAACTGAAGGCAAATCCCAGCAAGACAAGTTCCTGAGGCTAATTCAAGTATATCCTCATTTTGATGGAACTACACTTCACCTAAAAGAACAGATAGATGTTTTGCAAGTATATCTTGATCCAGCATTAGAATGAAATGCAACTACCCTTGGTAATTAGGATTTTTTTTATAGTTTATCCATTATTTTATTTTTTACCTGGGATAGTCTGATTACCATTATCTGATTTCTGATTTCCATGGGAGACAGCAGTATGTTCCTTTCTGACTTGATGCTTTTACAGTTATTAATGGCTCTAATTTCCAGGGCTGCAAAAAACCTTTCAGAGCAGGAACAGGTCAGTCAGTCCCTTAGAAAATGATGGTGGGGGGGGGGGTGCATGTGGCTTCAGCAGCATTAAATCAGAAGGAATTGGCAAATAGAAACGTTATTCTGGGAGAAAGGACACCAAAGATGACTTTAATATACCCATCTCAGCAATCTGATCTATACTGAAGTTGTTAGGAAGAGATATTCTGCAGCAATCTAAACGCAGCTCAAAATTCCTGGCGGCAAAAAAAAAAAGGCTTTGTAAGTATAAATCCAGATACATATGATATATACACAGGTGGGGATGCCAACTCAATAAACAACATTCCATGCAGTTTTAGGACAGGACAGGAATGTTGCCCATCACTGGGTTATGTGATGTAGATATTTCAGCAGATGTTAAACATAGCTGGTCATCAAATTTCCATTGCTAAACAAGGCAGTTTTTCAGTGACTTTTGCCCCATTTTATAACCTTTCATGCCACAGCTGTTGAATAAATCACTACAGTTGTTCAGTTAGTAACAGGGTTGTTAAGTGAAACTGGCTTCTCCAGTGACTTTGTTTGTCTGAAGGTCCCAAAAGATGATCACATGATCCTGAAACACTGCATCTGTCATAAATGCATGCTAGTTGTCAATTTTGGTCACATGATCAACAGGGATGCTGCAATGGTTGTTAAGTGTGAAAAACAGTCATAAGTCACTTTTTTCAGTGCTGTTATAATTTTGAACAGTCACTAAATGAACGGTTGTAAGTTATACCTATATAACGACTAAAAAAGTAACCAGTACATTCTACCAGATTCACTTTACCAATATTAAAGAAGCTGCTTATTCGTTTCAAAAGCCAGTTCAAGATTCCAATGCTTAATTTTGAGGTCCAAAACATTACAGGAAAATTTCTCCCTACAAAAATTTGCTTGGATTTTTTTTTATTTTTAAATGGCTGTTTTATAAGTACATCAGTACCTTATTTGTCACCAAAGCTACTTGGATCAAGTTGTGACATCATGACCGCCACATTATGTCACCTAATGTCAAGATTTGGCAAGACATTTCCTCCCCCCAGCCCCACTTTGATGGAAGTGGTGGCACTCTAGTATTTTGAAACTTGAACTGACAGCTTGTTATCTCCCAACAATCTCCAGTTTCTATTTCCACCTTTATTTTCTTAAAACAACTCAAGGAAAATTATTTATACTTCCTACATGAAAGTATGGATCAACTTTTAAAAAATGGTGTCCAGGTATTTTAACTGTTTCTTTTGCTTCATCTACTCCAGTGCTGTCAAAGTAGATTTCATTGAGGGTCAAATCAGGGTTGTGTTTGACTTTGGAGGGCGGGGGTGGGCGTGGTCAGGGTGGGCATGGCATGTTAACATCACTCATGTCGGGGGTACCTGTGGTGGCTTGAACACTCTTCTAAGCTCCATTTTTGGCTTCAATGGCCTCCTGCAACCCTCTGCAAGTAAAAATGGAGCTCAGGAGGGCTGTGTGCGGCCCTCCCTAGCTTCGTTTTCACTGGCAGAGGCATCGCAGCAGAGGTGAAATTCAGCCAGTTCACACCAGTTATTAGAAGAAATTTTTTTTTCACACTTTGCAGGGTCAATCCTGGAAAGATTAACTTTACAGGGTTAATCCTATAAATAAGGCAGTTGTTTGTAGCCTAATCTTCATTGCCTTGCTCACAGAAACTGCCTCTCCCCTTATTACATTGTAACTTTGGTGAAATTTAATTCTGTGTTTGGTGATGTTTAATCCTGTGACCACACCCACATAACCGGTAGTAAAAAAAACTGAATTTCACCACTGCACCACAGGCTAGTCCTTTTCTGTTTCCAGAGCAGCCCTGTGGGCCAGATCTAAATACCCCATGGGCTGGATCTGGAGCCTTGAGTTTGACGCCCTGATCTACCCTATTCCTTTGCTCTCTGTTTTCATGATAATATAATGTGGATTTTTTTCTATATCAGACATTCCTATAGTACCTATGTATTGTTAGCAAAGCCATAAGGATGAAAAGAAGTTTTAAACTGTTTTAATAAATGAAACCAGTCTGAAAATCTTAAAATACTCACCACAGCTACCAACAGAACTTTCTTGTTCTAAAGTCGTGTTTGAAAATTCTCTTTCTAGAAACATCACTGCCTGTGGCTCATAAAATACAGGTCAAGGAGAGTATAAATATGCCTCAAGTGCAGAAAACACGAAGTTTAACTATTTTGAGCAACAGACCTCATAACACGTTTGGATGCAAGTTTGGAGTAATCCATTTTTAAAGTCATAAAGCTCTGGACATTTTTATGAGTTCAGTAAAGCTCATAAAAATATGAGCTTAAAATATTCATTTGGAATCTCCTTCAAGCTCCAACTACAGTTCTGAATGATACTGGGGGGTGTTGTTGTTTGTTTGCTTTATCTCTGCAGAAGTTTTTTACCTTTACAGACAAGAACTAAATTAAAGTGCTTACACGAATAAAGTATGTTGGGGAGAAACTGTTTCAATTTATAACACTTAAAGATGTGTACAGGCTATTTGATTGTGTTCACTTGACCCCTGTCCAGTTTTTATTTTCTACTGTAGCTAGGAAGAGATTAAAAATGCCTTAAAAGTAAAATCTGCTCATACTGAACTTAACCCTTGTTATAACAATACAGAGGTTCTTTAGAAAAAAAACATTGTTTGCAGATACAAAGATAACAGACCAAGGCTACAAGAATAAAAGAATACAAACTTTTAAAACAGTATAAAAGAATGAACAAAGGGTTAGAAAGTACAGAAAAAATATCAAGAAAAATAGGAAAGAAAATGAAATAAGAATATATTATAGAAGAAGAAATGAAATCTATAAAGAAATGACTTTTCCTTTTACTATAAGTACAAATGACTTCAGTAACTTACTATCTTCAACAGGAATACAACAAAATTGGTTTTCTCTCCATGTCTCTTCATCTGTAAACAAATTCTTAAATTCTTGTCATTCAGTCCTAGTTATTAGCAAAAGTCCAGTAAAAGTTATCAGAAAACAAAATGAAAATGTAATTATTTTATTTATTTAGCATATGGCATATCATGGATTAAAAGTTATAATAACATCTCATCTAGATTTGTAGAACCCAATAAAATATGAATGTTAAAAAGTATTTTGTTCTCTGATAATGTCTAAGCCATCTAACCACAGCATCATTTATATTAAACAACAACAACCAGATACTGGACCATTGTATGCAAATGTGATCTACAATTTGACGTGAAACCCACAATCACACTGAGGGGAGGATACTATATCACATTTATACAGAGAATCTCGGCAGATGCCATGTGAGATGCAAATCCTATTCAGGATTGTCCATTGCTGATGTAGTAGTTCAAAGCCTGGCATTTTTGGGGTGGGGTCTTATGATTGGTCATTCAGTGACTCAAAGCCAAATAAGTAACTGAATGCCTAGTCATCAGAAATATAAATGCCCCCACAAAACATATAATTAACCTTTGTCAAATAAGCCAACTTTATGTTCCTTTCCTTTGATTTAACAATCTGGATCTTTAATTACTTTAAATAATGTCCCAGCATTTATTTTCATTTTCTCTTCATCACTTCTCAGAAATCCCTCAAAACTTTACAAGTCTCTTTTATAAATCCAAAGTAATCCAAGACATTCTTCTAGTTTATTTGCATATTCCTTTTAATTATTAAAACAGGAGGTTTTATTTGTATATTTAATGTAACATCTTTTTCCATATCACTCTTATAACTTGTCATTTTTAAATCCACATTCAAGTCAGCCTCAGTCTTATCCAGTAAAATCTCTATATCCTCTTTTAAATCCAATTTATCTATGATAGCAGATAATCTTAAAATTAACCTCTTAGTCCATTGTTCAAAAAAATCCTTGAATTAATCCAACATTAAATACTTTGTTCCATTCTACATTTGTAATTGAATTTAATGTCGTTCTCCTTTAATTATAATTCATTCTGGTTCCCTCTAGTATCCATCCAACCTTCAAAATCCCATTTTATCCTAAGGTTTTTAATAGTTAAAAAGTAATCAGAAAGCAATTCCAAAGTGATTAAGAAATGAGGCTCAGCTGAGCTTTTTGTCCATATAAGCTATGTTAACAGATGTGAACTAGTAGTTCTCCCTTGACTCCCAGTTATTCCAGTCACGAGGCAACACAAAAGACTTTATTGTACTTGCAAAGAGCAGTTGTCTGGACTGCATGGACAAAATTTCACGATCTTCATTTTGTTTGGAAATATTGAATGTGGCCAAATTTTGATTCTGGTCACCAATTTTTGCCTCAGTGCAGAAGTTCAGCTCTCTGAGTTGACCAGAAGTCACAATAATATAAAAGTTACTATTCCCTTTAAAAATAACAATTTCCCAGTCTTCTTAACTGGCATGGCAATCTAGCCAAATATTAATTAGGTCTGACCTTGGGTACCAAGGTCAATTAACATAATAAATGTTCTATAAGGATGAGAAGGATATATTCTTTTAAAAAGCTAAAGGTTATGCCTGTCTAACATTGTCTCTAGGGGGCAGTGTTCATCTCCACTTTTTAGCAAACGGAGCCAGTGTTGTCCAAATACATTCTCATGATCATGTGGTCAGCACAACTATACTTTGAGGCACATGGAACACTGTTACATTCCCACAAGTGATATTTATTTACTTGCATTTGCATGCTTTCAAACTGCTAGGTTGCAAGAAGCTGGGGAAAATAATGGGAACTCATCCCTTTCTGCAGCACTTGGGTCTCAAACTGTCAGCTTTCCACTGACAAGCTCAATGTCTTTAGCCCAGGGGTGTCAAACTCACATTGTCATGGCAGCGTCATGTGACATATCAGGACTTTTTTCCCCTTTGCTAAACTGGACATGGGCATGGCCAGCGCATGAAGCATCTGGCCTGCGGGCCAAGAGTTAGACAGTCCTGCTTTAACCACTGAGAAAACATGCCCCTACATTCTTTAAAGGAGCCCGTTAAAAGAATCTCTGTCAGCCTCCATAGAATTTCCATATAATATCTGCTTCTAGGTTTTCTTCTGTCGGCTGCCATAGTAACGGGGGGAGGGGAGTTGGGGCTAGTAAGAATGCTGCATATTTTCTTCAGTTCAAGGTCGCGGTCCGTGGGACGTACGAACTTCTCCAACTCCACCTTGCAGATGCCACATGACCTGTGCCGAATTTTGGATTGGATGGACTGGGCAAACAGTTGAGGGGAGGGATTTTAGTTTCTTTTGGTATGTGGGTTTTCGTGGTCTTTTGCCAGACCTTGCTTAGATTTTCTGTAATCAGCCATGCTTTAGTAAAATAATACCTGTATTCAACTCTCATGGATCCAGGGTTTTTATTTCTTGAAGTTTGACCGAGACAGAGCTGACAGGAACCCTCAAGTATTCCTAATGATAGACTGATATCTAAACTTCTATGACTGGGAGACTGAGAGTGGAATGGTGTGCTGGGGGAAAAAATGTAATTTCAAATTGATTTCAAGGCAAACTATAGTGCTCTTTTGGCTTGATAATCAAGTACACTTGAGGATCAGCAGGTATTGCTCTGTTGGTTCTTTTCAAGCTTTCAGCAACTTCTAGTATCATCTACCATGGTAACCTTTTGGTAATTTGGGAACAGGAAACAGTGCTTTGTAATGGTCCCATTTTTTATTTCATAAAGTCATTAACATCTAAAAATTACAATACATTTCTTTTACATATTAATTGTTTTTAATTTTAATTGTTCAGTCGTTATTTTTGTTAGAATATGCAACAGATATAGTAAAATATTCATTTTCCAGGAAGACCACTAGATGGCACTGCTATACTAGAAATGTGTGTAGGGTGTTGAGGAGGAAGAACACTTTTTTAAAAACTTCCTGTGGTCATAACTTTCAGCACACCTATATGTATTGTTTTAATCTTGATTTTTCATTAAGTTCCTTATGCTTCTCTAAATTACCTTTAAAGACCACTGACTGAATGCTTTTGCAATCAATACACTGAAACAATTCCAGAATTAATTCTAGGTTCATGTTTAGATTGTAAGCTACCATGAAACTGTACTAGTCTGTGATATGTCTGTATTATAATCAATAAAACATCTCATTTAAAGATTTCCTATCAGCAAAGTATAAATATAAACATAAGTATATTCTGTTATGCTAAAGTTTGTTTTGCTTGCACCTATGTGGAACAGTCACTAGATTCTTTTGCTAAAATAAAACACATTTAAATAAATACTATCTAGCTTTTGCATGCTGAATACATCTCAATCAAGAAATCAATTTCAAGGTACACTCTATTAATATATTTTGTGTTCAGCCCATTAAGCATTGCCACTGGAACATTCTAAAGCAACTGTTTGTTTTAAAAGCTGTGCTGGAAAACTGGAAAGAATTCTAATATGATTTGTGTTTGAAAATAGTATTTCTAAGGCCAAGAGAGACTATCCTTCATCTTAATTTTGTTTGTCCAATTGTGCAGGAAGCTTTGCTCTTTAAGCAAGAGCATTTTTCCTTAAACCTTTGTTCTTGCTAACTTCAGATGCTTTCTTTGCATTGCCAGTCATTAATAATAACATACCGTGCTGAGACAAGTACTACAAACAGTAAATGTAGAAATAGATTGTTTTTACTTAAACTTCTCTCTGTTTCAAGTCAGGCAATCGCAACATGAATAATATGGGGAAAGAGACACACTCAGCAAATACTGTTCACTACTGAATATCTAAAACATTTACTTTATTAAATTTCCCATCCTCTCTGTCTCATTCATATACATTCCCAGATTCAATCAGATTACAGATTAACAGAGGTGGAAGGGAACTTTGTAGGGCATCTAGTCCAACCTTCCGCCCAAGCAGGAGATCCTACACCATTTCTGACAAATGGCAGTCCGGTCTCTTCTTCAAGTCTCAAGTGATGAAGCTCCCACAACTTCCGAAGGCAAGATTTACTACATTCGTTGTTTGTTCTCACTGTCAGAAAATTTCTCATTTTCAGGTTTTTATTCAAAAATAAAAAAGAATATCACTTGAAATTAAAGGAACTTGAGAAAGAGTAGTAGTTTCATTTGGTGACCACAACTGACATCACCAATTTAGTGGAGTCACTAAGTGGGAAATCACATGACCACAACTATATTTTTCTTTTCCCCCACTATCTCACCCTTTGGAATGATCCCAACAGCCTGAGATAATTAGAAAGAAGGGAATTAATGTCTATATTTACATTCAATGGAGAGGAAAGGATTTACAAGAAAGTAAGCAGGTACAGCAACTTGCTTACTCTCTTATAATCCCTTCATCTCCAATCTGTCTGCTTTGAAAGCGGGAATAGAGCAGAACAGAGCAAAAAAATCAGGACAGCTTAAATTGCCTTATGGAAATAACGGCAAATAAAAAGTACTGTTGAAATTACCTAAGAAAAGAGTTTATATAGTGTGCTGTACCAACAAGACCTTGCAGATACAAAGAGTTTGCAAGTTGGAACCTACCCCTGTTTCACGTGCCATGCAGTATCAAAAATGGTTTGCCAGATTTTGATTTAGTTCTTTCTAAACCAAGAGAAAAAAAGCCAAAGTAAACAGGTCAGGTAGGATTTTTACTTGGCAACTTAGTGAGAATACAGGTTTAAGTTTGGAAGAGAATTAGCAAACGCAGATCTCATTTCCAAAGTGAACATCCCCATTTTCATATGGGTTGAAGCATTTGAAATACAGCACGGGGCCAAGAAGAGAGTTTGTAAAAGTTAGTGGAGGAAATAATCATTCTCATCCATATTAATATGATCACAATCAGTTGTTATAGATAACATTAGTTTCAATTTATCTTCCAAACTTTTGTCCTTTAATGGATCATTGAAGCAAACAACTTTGCTATTCTCATTTCTGTTTCATATACCTCTAGCTCCTTGGTATTTGCAAAATGTTTTCCTCATCACAAACATTCCAGAGGACAGAAACTATCAGATAATAATCTTTGTTCTAATATTTTTAAAAATATTTAAAAATATGTGCTGAATTACCAAAAAGAAATAGGGGATGATTCTGACAGAAACACTCACAATTTCAGGCTTCTTTTCAAGTTTTTCCAAATGGTTGGGAAATATTTTTTTCTTCTTTTGTACATTCCTAATAAATTAAACTAATTTCTGAGAACAGTAAACATAAAAAGCACTTACAGTAATGGCAGCAATAAATCTTAATATTTAAAGTTTAAAACTGAAGAGTGCAGTTAGATGTTTTAATTCTACTCTTTCTGAAATTTCTCTATCTCTCTTTTTCTCTCCCTTTATATCACTGCAAAAATCTGAATTCTGTAATATCATGTATGAATGACATTGGAAATGTCTTTCTTTTAATAGTCAAAAAGGGTTTTTTGAAATAGGACAGTTCAAAAAGTTATCAACCTGACAGTTCTCTGACAGATCCTGGTAGGAGCAACACACCAGTACTTTATTGCCAGAAATGTCCTTCAACAGAATGAGGCAATCAATGAGATATAATAAATCTTGGATGGAATGATCAATGACTAGTTGCAAATGTATGAGTAGTGGTTCACCATGAGCATTTTTCATTTCTGGAGACTGGTAACTACACACTTCATTCTTCCAATCTTCTGCTTTTTCATTGTGAAGAATGTCACAAGTCAGACCCTATGATCCAGTGTACAAAGACAAGGTTTGAAAATCTTCCTACATTTACAGACATTGGTATTTAAAATGCTTCTGAGCTCTTTTGAATTTGCGAAATTTCTGCATAGATATGACCCAAAGCAGTGACCCCCAACTTTTTGGGCATCAAGGAGAGGTTCAGTGAAGAAAGTTTTTCCTGTACACCAGAGGGTCCATGGCTGTCTGTGCTGCCTGCATTCTGTGGATGAGACTTTGCTAGTTTGTGCAACCCGGTTGTGGCCACCACCCACAGACCTGGGGTTGGGGGACCCCTGACCTAAAACACAATCTGTTCTCTACCCAAGTCGTAAAATTAGATAGAGACACCAACTAAACAATGAGCCAAAAACATTATACTTGTTCATTTATTAATCTCAAACTACTTTTATTCAGGACAGCTAATCAGAAATACCAATCTGATTGTAACTTGTACTCCAGAACACATGTTGGAATTTACTCTTCACAGAAAAGCATCTAACATTCACAACAATATATGTAAACACAAGACGAGAAAAATCTTTGTGCATGCTTGCTCACGGTACAGTGTCAATACAGATGGATATGTATATTTTAAAAAATAAAAAGTTGAAATGTGTGCTTCATTTCTTTTATATTAATTAAGCTTGCAAGGTTATATTTTGCAAAAATATTAAAAATTTTTTGCAAAGTGCCATCTCAAAATTTAAAAATACACTGTACATTAAATATTTCGATATATCTTTAATATATATTGATTGTTGTATGTAGTCTTGTTATTCTCTTTTCCTATCTCCAATATCTTTTTCTTTATCCCATCCCAGATCATCTTGTAAGATATTCACACTGGCTATAATAAAACTGTGATGTGCCAATGTTGTCAAAACACAACATAATAAACACTTGAAATGGATATGGCAATAATAAGATTAACTAGTTATCAGAAATGTGTGTGTGTGTGTGTGTATGTGTACATATATTATTCCTTTGAATTATTATTAAACCTTTTTTCTGGTACTTTCTTGTCCAGAAAACTCTCTCTCAGCCCATCCAACCTCACAGGGTTCTTGTGGGGAAAATAAGAGGAAGAAGATGTGTTGGATATGTTCGTCACCTTGAATTATTTGTAAAAATAATCAAGGTGGGTGCAAATAAATAAAATAATAAAAACTAATTATACTTCCACTTTTTCTTTTAAGACGCTGCCACCTACTGAGCCAAAAGAAAACAAAAATGTGCAGTAAAGCACCATTAGAAGGCAATATAATGAAATGATAAGTTGATATTGTTCGATGAGTTTGAAAAGAAAATTATAACATGGAATTGTTACATTGATTTTTTTTTCTGAAAGTCTGGAGCTTTTATTCAGCTATGAATTGATTATATACATAGTTTGGCCTGAGATAATTAAATTTTATATTGGTTTCTTTCATCATTCATGTATCTTTTCTTCATAAAAAAATAAGGAAAGGTAACAGGGATACCGTATCTCTACAAGGAATCTTTTAATTTCCTGGCTATGATTCCATAGTATATATTAATTTGCCTTTTTTAATGCAGAACAATTTTTCTGCATTGTATTTCTTATTAAATTCAAAGATATACATTCACTTTGTCAACTTCAAAATTATCTGTATATTTTATTATTTAATTAAGATATGATTTCTGTTGTACATTAGCTTCACAAAATTCCAAATTTGAAGATATCAAAATGAATCGAAAATGGAAGACTTATTCTAAATCATTAGCATGCTTATAGTTTGGTAATGTGTGCAGTCAATTCCATGAATATATAAATGAACATTGTCTCCATACTTGTTAAACAGCCAACTGTAGTTATATTATGTTGCCTATTTTACACTCGACACAGCATTATTTCATGTTGCATTATTTTAAAAATGTTTTGTACCACTTTGTAACATATTCAGTTAACAAAGATATTTTCTTGACTGGTAAATTAAGAAAAAATGCTACAATAATAATGCCACACTTTACGGTCCAGACCAATCACTTGACATTTAGTTTTGGAAATTGAGAGTTCTAGCATGCTAGAAAATAACACTCTATTGGTTAATGTTTTTTCCACTGAAATGAGGTAATGTATTCAACTTGGACTTTAAAAAAAACAGGGTAGGAAGAGTATTGATCCATCAGAACAGTATGGGAGATAACTCCTGAGAATATTAAGGCAGCAAAGAAAACAAATACAGGGATAATCAAGGAAATTAACCCAGTGTTCTCACTCAAGGCACAAGTGATCAGGCTCAAATAATTCTACTTTGGAAACATAGTCAAAGATCCACCTCTCTGGAGAAAGTTCTCATGCTGGGAAAAATAGAAGGGAAGAGTAAAGGAAGATGGGCTCAGTTGGAGAATGTCAAACTGGCGGCCCGTGGGCCAGATGCATCACATACAGGTCAGGCCCACCCTGGCTCCACAAAGGCCAAAAAATCACAATATGTCAAGGTATGTCATATGATGTGATTGAGTTAGATACTCATGCACTACATAGTCCAAAAAATATGTTCTCATTCACAAATGATTTTGGAAAATGTCAAATGAATTGATCCTCTCAAAAATAGAAGCTGACTATCTCTATTTTTGTGACCATTGAAGTTTTTTTCTTAATTATCTTGTCATGAATGTTCATATATTATTTCATCTATTCTGGCATTGTATTCAGCTTTTTTGGGAAAAGATTTATCAAGCAAAAGTAGAACACAAATAAACTGATGATGATTTCTTAGCCAAATCACTCTTGTTGTGATAAATGCCTGGTGTTGCATACATAGGACCAAATGATCTGATTATTAAATAGTTTTATTTCAGTCAAGGCAGGTCCTGGGTTTGTATGATTCTGAACAGAACTTGACAGATGCAGTAAAATTTGGAAGATACTTAAATCAAAATATGGCCTCTCCACAGTGTCAGAAGTCATGAGAGTCAGAAAGATGCAGCACATTTATATAAAATTTGGTACAGTTTCCCTCAAGCTGTTTTGGAAAAGAAATATACTAGGATGGTGTGATGGGGTGGCAAGAATAATTGCAGGAACAGCTTTAGCCAGGGTTTTCAATCTTGGCATTTTGTGGAAGGCTGATGAAATAATATATTGTAGGACCATTAAGGATTCTCCTGTGCTTTGGTTCATTCTCCTTTTCAGGAACAGGTAGATTAAAACATGTTTGATGGCTTACAAAGTGTAGGCTATCTTGATGTTTGCCATTACAAAAGCTGCAAGATCAAGATCTTCAGCTTCTGCTACATTTTCTTTCACACCCATTTATAACATTTTATATTTTCTATCATTTCATAGAAGACTGAAGAGGAATAAACCACAGGTCATTATTCCCTGAAACCATGTTTCTGACTTTTTATGTATTTCTTGCACATACACAAAATAAAATGCTTTTATTAAAAAAAATACCAAGTTAAATATTTATTTAATAAAGTTCTACTATAAACAAAATAATATGAAGCTTATCAAGTAAGAAATATTCTGGGTTCATCTGAAAAAGCATCTGCTAGCATGCTGACATGTTTGGAATGTAAAATCATTAGAGTCAAAATGAGGAAAAATATATGAATTAACATTGGATAAATTGATATTCTATATTATTATTTGTCTGTTTTGAAAATCCATGGCATTTCACACATTGTCCAAATGTGGCACTGATTATGAATGTGATACCAATTCTGAATTTACCAAAAGCCATAGACTTCTTATTAAAAATACTGTCCCCCCCCCCTCCTTCTGATAGCAAAGGTACAGAGAAGAATACACAAGGGAGGCAGTTGCTCAAAAATTCAGTTGGATAATTTATAGCTGAAGCTCAAAAGGAGCTGCTTCGTGGAGCTCATACTAGGATGTCTCTGAATAATACTGCAGCCTTGGATTCTTTGCAATCAAAGTTTTTGAAGAACACATACCAAGTATTTTTTTTAGTGTCTTTAGTGTCTTTGAGTCAGTGCTGACTGCTGATGACTATTGGATAAGTCCTACAGATTTCTTGGAAAAGGTTTTTAGAAGTGGCTTGCCATTGCCTGAAGGCTGAGAGTTGGTGGGATTGACTAGTCCAAGATCACCCAGCTGGCTTGTTGCCTAAAACAAGACAAGAACCTCCAGTGTCACTCTCTCTAGCTATAAATTCTCATGGAGTAAGAGTATGGAGCACTTGTGGGTGATCACAATTTCTCTCGTCCAGAAAGCAATTATCAAAGAACTTGTCTCCTGTTAGCTTTTCATTCTACCATGGACATTGGCTCCACTTTTAGCTGTTTGCCTTTTCTCCTGCCAAAGTCCAAATTGTGACTGTTTTGAAAAGAAGCATTGTTTTACATTTAAAAATGGAAATTTGACATTGCTTATTTATTCATTTAGGGAAATTCATATGGCCGTTCAATCACTCTCAGTGACTCTGAGCAAATTACCAAAGTTTATCTCAGAAACGTTTGACAAAGTTCTAAATGCAACAAGAATCCTTTAAAAATCCAAAGTTAGTGCCTGGAAATTTTGTGAATGACTAAATAGTGTGCCAGGGATTGAACACTAGGCTTTTACTAGTCTTGTTTTAGTTACCACCTTGCTTGATGAAAGTTGCAAACAAGGATTGTATACTTTTTATACTATGGCTTTTGAATTTGCTAGATAAATGCATTGACCTAACGTGACTTATAGTCCTTGATAATATCAGCTCACTGAGACATTGCCTATGGCTAGTCAGAATCATGTGAAGGGCACTAGCATACAGAAAATTAGGGTATCATTTACAGAGTGTGTATGCAATATATTATTCCATACCTCCAATTAAAGAAATAACATGCTTTCATTTTTCATCAGTTTGTTGCTGTGTTTCATTACAATGCAGTAATATGCAATTCATAGGCTTGAAGAGAACACAATTACATATGGGAGTATGCACTGAGGAACACTGGCCTTATTCAGATCTAGGATTTAAATCTTAGCAGACACTATATATAATTATCCCCAATTTTCAGAGAATTATGTTTTAATCATGTCAAAACACCATGACATGATCTAATTGGCTGGCCCAGTTGAACCCAATAATGAGCACTGCAAATAGATTTTATACCATGGTAGCAAATACTGGAAGTGTGTGGTCCTTGTAATAATAAAATCATATGGTTGGAAGGAACCTTGGAGGTCTTCTAGTACACCCCCTGCCCAAGTTAGGACACCTTATTGCATCCCAAATGCCTATTTTTTTTTCTTGAAGCTCTCGATTCAATCTAATTCTGAGTATATGCTTTCTATAAATCCTTTCCTGTGCTTTCATTCCCATGTTAGTTCAGCTTTAAGCTTAAGGACATGTAGAACAATATCAAATTGTGGTTTATAAAGTACCAATAGAAGAAAATATTTGTAGCTCTGTGCTGCAAGATCCTCCTCCTCCTCTTCACCATCAAGAAACCTGACACTCAGAGAAATCAGCTATTAACTGATCAAATTAGGAAACACCAAGATCATTCCAACCAACACTGACAGGGCAAGCCACTGTTATATAAAATGAGAGAAAACACCACTCCCTACTAACACTGATGATGCTACCTAATTTGGTAATGAAACATCTGTAAGAAAACAACCTAACTCAGGGAGCACCAAGGACCCCACACTTTATAAGGTTTTAGAACCGGGTTGCAAATCAAGTTGTGCACCAATAGTACTCCATTACAAAAAAGATAACGCAAAAGCAATTCAGAAAAAAATAAATCTTGTTAGTCCACAGGACAATGAGACATTTAGCTTGATGGGATGGAGTGCCTCTCATAACTTCTCTAATCAAATAAAGTCAATTTAAAATCTCAGCAAGGCCATCAATTTCACCAACCATGCTTCCATTATAGCTTGTGCTGAATCTTTGTGCACACAGTAATCTCACTGCAATTATCATATACAATAATAAAATTCCATCACTTATTTTCCAATTCTTTGTCCACCAGTCTCATACAATAATTGTATGAGATACATACATAATTTGATCTCAAATTATATATTAAACCTTAAACTCCTCTGAATCAGTGTGTGTATTTGAATCTAATTTTTTTCAACTTTTTTAACATGTTCACCAAGCATGATAAAACGTCCCTTCTTGTTCACATTTCAAGCATGTATTTGAAATGCCTTTATACATTTTAGACAATTTCCCTGGTTTGGTAAAATCATTTTGTAAAATTTATCAGTAAATTTATAACATAAATGTGTATTTTAGCCCTTTCAATTACAGATTTCCCATTGTTCTATCTCTATATTATTACCAAGGTTTCTGTCAAACATTATTTCCCTTGTTCTTCTGTTTCAAATTTCAACAGATGTTTATACAGTTTAACAATTACATGTTGATCATTTGTACATAATTCCATTTCAAACTCAGTTCTACAGTGTTCAAAACCATGAAAATTATTGTGCCAATTTAACTCTTTTTAATAATTGTAAATAAGAGATCTATTGAAAACTACCTTCCTCTGCCATCAGTTCTTCTTTTGATTTTATTTTACACTTCCCTTGACAAAATTCTAGTATCTCACAATTATTTTCCACCTATAAAATGTTTCTTGTGCTAAGATTCACAAAAGGTGTTTTGAGCACACCTTTGGGTGTGTACCTATTCTATATTATCAACAAGAAATGTCTAACAGAAAGCTTTTTAAGATCCACATTAATCTTGACTGAAATCACAAATACCCATGTCACCCAAATCTTGGGCCAAAAGACCACAGTGATTTGATTTCTGAACAAATTCAAAGTCATGGTGCTTTCATATATTGACTTACTGACTTTTTAATGACTATACCCTACATTTTATTATTGGTTGGTTGTCAATTCTACTTAGTTGATTTACAAATACAATACTGCATAAAACAATTAAATGTAGGTTGTTCATATCTTGGTAACTAAGCTAATTAAGTCTACTGGTAGCTGGATGGAATATCATTAAATAATTCCAGGGTGATAAATTAGATTGGAAAGTAGAAAAGAAGTTTCAATTCTGAATCCAACTGAGAAAACTGTATTATTTATTCATTTGCATTATTTTAGCCTAAACCAATTAAAAAGGACGTTGGTCTTACCTGATACGTTCCTTCTCATTGTGGGAAGCATAGACTCCAAATTGACTGGGGTTCGTCAGCAGCGATCACATGATGAGTCGATGTAAATATAAAAGCTATCGCCTTCCTGGATTACTCCAGTGTTTTCTCGGTGAAGAAGATTATCGATGGCCAGAGCACCCGGAACAAACCTAATGGACACCCTACCTACAGGCCTGGACTAGAATAAAATGAGGGTGGGTATTTGGAGTCTATGCTTCCCACAATGAGAAGGAACGTATCAGGTAAGACCAACGTCCTTTCTCCATTGTGGGAGGAAGCATAGATTCCAAATTGACTGGGACCTACCAGACCTCTTGCCGTCCCAGGGTGGGGCCTCAAATGAAAAAAACTGTGCCAGACTACTCATCTGATGCTAGCCGTACTTGTTGCAATACCCTACGGCCAAATGCTGCATCTGCAGAGGAATAGGCATCTAACTTGCAATGTTTAATAAAGGGAGATATGGAAGACCATGTTGCTGCTTTACAAATCTCATCTATAGAAGAGTGAGTGGACCATGCTGCCGAGGTGGCTGCACTTCTAGTAGAATGGGCGGTGATCCTGCTTGGGAGCACCAAACTCTGAGATTCGTAGGCCTTTGCAATGCAAGCCCTGATCCATCTGCCTAGTATGGTGAAGGAGGCCTTGGTACCCATGGAAGTGGGAAGGAATCTAACAAACAGTGCCTCCATTTTTCTGAAGGAAGAGGTACAGCGAATGTATATCCCTAAGGCTCTACGTACATCCAGCGTGTGCCATTCTTGTTCACTGGGATGGGATGGGTTTGGGCAGAAAGTTGGTAAAACTAACTCTTGACACCTATGAAAGGTGGAGTTGACCTTCAGAAGGAACGAAGGATCCATCCGAAGCATGATCCTATTCAAGTGAAAAATGCAGAGGTCGTCCCGCACAGACAAAGCCACGAGCTCAGAGATCCTCCTGGCTGAAGTGATGGCAACCAAAAACACCACCTTAAGCGATAGGTGCTACAACGAGGAGGTTCGGAGAGGTTCGAAAGGCTCCTTAGTAAGGGCCTTCAGCACCTTGGGCAAGTCCCATGTGGGAAACCTGTGCACTGCAGGGGACCTGAGGTTGGCAGCGCCCTTCAGGAAACTTCTAAGTAAGGGGTGGTGAGGTAAGGAATGCTTACCTTCTACTAGAACTATGGTAGCTAATGCATCAACCTGCCTGCGGAGCGTATTGGGGGACAGACCCTGATCTAAGCCGTGTTGCAAAAACAGCAGAATCTGTGGGACAGAGACTTCAGTAGGAACTAACTGTGCCCATGTACACCACTTAACGAAGGAGGCCCACGTGGCCTGATATATCTTGTTGGTAGAAGGTCTTCTGGAAGCTTGAATGGTGGCAATGACCGTCTCAGGAAGATTGAGTTCTAGTAGAGCCTGCCGCTCAACCTCCAAGCGGTCAGGTGGAACCAGGCCAGGTCTGGATGGAGAACGTTGCCTTGCCGCAGGGAGAGGTGCTGGAGCGGAAGATGCCAATGCTTCTGTACTGATAGAGCGACGAGATCCGAGAACCAGGAACGCCTCGGCCAATGTGGTGCAATGAGGATCACTTCTGCCCTCTCGTCTATGATCTTTCTGATGACTGCAGGGAGAAGAGGAAGGGGGGGAAGGCATATAGCAATCCAGTAGGCCAGGGGGAGCTTAGCGAGTCCGTGGCCTCTGCTCTTGGGTGAAAATAGCGAGAATGGAATCTGGGCAGCTACACATTGGCCCAGGTAGCAAAGAGGTCCACCAAGGGGGAACCAAACCTGGCCGTGATCCTGTGGAACAAATCCGGCTCCAATTGCCATTCCGATTGGTCCAGGTGGGAGCGACTCAACCAGTCTGCTTGCAGGTTTAGAGTGCCTGAGATGTGTTGAGCATGCAGAGCGATGGAGCAATCTTCGGCCCAGAGGCACAACTGCCAGGCCTCAGCCATAAGGGTGCGGGACCTGTACCCCCATGTCTATTTACGTGGGCTTTCGCCACCACGTTGTCAGTAAGGATAAGGATGGCTTCCCATCAGATGGATCTTTCGAAGTGGAGTAAGGCCAGTCGGATAGCACGAAACTCAAGTAGGTTGATGGGGAGCAGTTGTTCTGAAGCGGACCACTGTCCCTGGACCATGTCTGCCCCCATATGAGCCTCCCAGCCCATCAGACTTGCGTCCGTAATGATAGTTAGAGAGGTACTGACACGTAGGGGACAACCCTTCCCTAGGACCTCTGAACCCCACCAACTCAGGGACTGCTTAACTGAGGAAGGGAATTGAACGAAGGAGGTGGAATCACCTAGACCTTGCCTCTGGTAGGGAAGGAGGAACCATTGCAGCACTCTAGAGTGAAGTCTAGCCCAGGGAACCACTGAAATGCAAGAAATGAATTTTCCTAACAAACTGGACAGGGTTACTATCTGTACAGAGTGCTACCACTGGACCAGTATGACATGGTCCCTGATACTAAGGATCCTGTCCTCTGAAAGGAAAACGTGACACAAGGACGTATCAATGATGACACCAAGATGTTGTAACCGAGTGGTTGGCATGAGTTGACTTTTTTGATAATTAATGAGGAAACCATGGTAAGTGAGGGTCTGAATTGTAGTTTTGACATCCTCCACGGCCTGATTGTAGGAGGTGGCTTGAATAAGAATGTCGTCTAAATAGCTCTGAACCCTGATGGGGACAGAATGGAGATGAGCCAGTAAAGCTGTAAGGACCTTTGTGAACGTTCTCGGTGCGGAGGAGAGGCCGAAAGGTAAAGCAGCGTATTGATAGTGAATGCCTTGGAATAAGAATCTGAGGAAATGTCTATGCTGTGGGAAAATGGGTATATGCAGATAAGCCTCAGATAGGTCTATCGAGGCTAGGAAGTCGCCCTTCCTAACCGAATCCAAGATGGTATGCAAGGTGTGCATCTTAAAACGTCTGTAAACTAAATTATGGTTAAGGCGTTTAAGATCCAGAATTGCCCTCCATTCCCCCGATAACTTCAGAACCAGAAAAAGCCTGGAGTAAAAACCAGAATGCCTCTGAGAAGAAGGAACAGGTTCAATGGCCCTGATATGTAACAGATGAGTGATAGCCTCCTGCATGGGCCCTAGCAAATGAGGACTTGAGGAATCTGAACTAAATGGATGAGAGTCAGGGGGAATGGAGAAGAATTCAAGAGCTAGCCCATGAATGATAGTGTGAAGAACCCATTTATCCGAGACTGTACTCTCCCAGCAGGCAGAGAAGGCCTGCAGGCGACCCCCAATGGCTGACTCCCCCTGGGACTTATCTACGCTGCCTAGCGGGGCGACCGCTAGCCCCTCTAAAGGGAATTGCCTATACCTGTCCCTGAAGTCCTGGGGACGGTCTGATCGCCTGGAGAATGTGCGGGGCTGGTACTGGAAGGACTGTGTCGGAGCTGGACTGGGTGTAGAAGAAGTCGAAGGCTGAGGTCTGAAGGGTTGAGACTTAGGATACGGCGTAAACCTGCGACCGGACCATCTGGCATGGGAAGGGAGAATCTTGCGCTTGTCCTTGGTCTCAATTAGTAATGGTTCCAACGTAGTGTCGAAAAGCTTGTCCCCTTGCAAAGGGCCTGAGGCCAAACGCCATTTCGCCTTGGCCTCTGCCTGCCAATTCCGGAGCCACAGTAATCTACATCCCGTGGAAGAGGCCCTCATTGTTCTGGCAGAAAAATGAATGGCATCAAGGGTGGCATCAGCGGAAAATTGAGCAGCCGCAATAATTTTACTAAGATCTTGATGCATCCTGACATCCGTGGAAGACAGACATTCTTGCATTTGTCGCAGCCACATGAGAGAAGATCTATTAAAGAATGTCGCAGCAGAAGCCACCTTGATGGCCCAAGAAGCAGAGAGATTGGCATATTTCAATACCGATTCAAGCTTCTTGTCCTCGGGCTTCAACAAATCAGAAGGATCTCCCGATACTGGGGTAGCAGATAATAAGGAAACAGCTGGGTCCTCAACTGATTGCGGTTGTAACAAATCATTGAGAGCCTTGCCAGACAAATAAAATTTCTTCTCATTGGCA
>JAEANM010003566.1:0-22187 GCA_017656035.1 Myanophis thanlyinensis
TATGTGTGTGTGTGTGTGTACACTAATTTGACTAGTTTACTAAATGTACTAATTTTAAATATACAAAAACATGGAACTGTTGTTGAAGCACATCTAATACATTAACTACAAATGGAATATCTATGGAGATCTAAAAGTAGTGGTTCCATTGATTGGAATGCAACTTGGATATGCCAAGTAGTATTGTATAGTAGTATATGCATATGGAATATAGTAATTATATGCAGAAGGAGCAGCCGTGCAAGAAAGTCACATCACATTAGAAAACAAATGGCCGCTCTGAAAGAATTTGATTCCAGGACAGAAAAATGTGACATATAAACCACTTGTTGACCCAACAAAGATATTTTTTGCCTCCAGTTCAAATAAAACTCAGACTGATGAAAATTTTTGTGAAAAAAAATTGTGAAAACCTTCACTTACAAGGAAAATGGTTTTCATTATCTGAGACAAATATGTCCAAGAATAACTGATGTTAAAATTAAGGAAGGCATTTTTGTTGGTCCACAGATCAGATATGTCACCAGTGACAAGTGGTGACAAGATCTGTTACTGGGGCCAGAGAAAATTGCTTGCAAAGTATTTAAGGATATCATCAAGAATTTCCTTGACAACTATGGAGCCAAATTACATTCAGCTGGTTGATAAACTTCTTACAGCATACAAAACCATGCAGTGCAACATGTCAATGAAGATTCATTTTCTGCATTCGCACGTGGACTTCTTTCCTGAAAATCTAGATGTAGCAATGGCAAACATGATTTCACAAGGATATTGCCAAAATAGAAAAATTGTATTAGGGCAACTGGAATTCATCAGTGCTGGCTGACTATTGTTGGATACTGCAGCAATATGCATAAAACACTGAGTACCAACAAAAATCAGCAGCAAAAACATTTGCCCCTGTACATGCAGCATGTTGGAAACATTATACATCATAGTCATTAATAGTTAATTTCATTGATTCCTATGTGATATTTCTGAACTTATATTTGTATTCAGTTTGAAGGAGTTTATCATAACCACCAAAAGTTCTTTAGGAAGCAAAACTTTTTTAAAAATATTGTTATCCAGTGAATCAGGAGATGAATTTACACATGAATATGCTCTAAACTAAATACACAAGGAAATCCCTCAGCTCAGATTATTTTCAATAAATTAGCTTAAGGATAGTACAAATATCACTTGGCAGCATTCTGTTAATTTTTTTACAATGAGAAAAACTTTAAACTGGTCTAACACGTTTAAACTAGCTGACTCCTTAAATTTAGCAGTATAGGAATGATACTCTGCACATGCTTAGGAGAAGATGCTTTTATTTCTTTTTCACATATTATAAGTTAATGCCAAGTTGAATTAAGCCCATTTTAATAGCTGGTAATTATGCCTGGACATTGTTTTCAGTTCCTTATCACAAATGCAGGTTTATTACAATGTAAACATTTATGGTTCACTTGCTACAGTACAGTGAACAGGAAGAACTTGTTATATTCAGATCATTCCATAATAATTGTTTCTCTTTGCACCTACCCTTCATTGAGGGGGAATAAAAACTTTAATCCATCACTAAACCATAAGCCATTGTTTATTTCTGAATAACTGAATATACAGTACCACAATGAACTGGGTCACACAGTGTGAAGTCAGAAATCATAACTTACTAACCACAAAGTCTGGCATCATGCACCATACCAATCCAAATAAATAACATTCTGGTTTAGCATGAAGTGAAAACTCAAGCAATTATCAACCTTCTTCAACCTAATGCTTTCCAGATCTATCATAAAAGCTGATTTTAGATTGCATCTCTTGGCAGGAGCTGGAAGAAATTCTACTTTTCCTCCTGCTATCTTGCTTCATATCTACTCAAGAATGATTGCAAAGTGGAGAAAGGAAAAGGGTCCTTGTTTGAATGCAGGGTGCAGAAAAGGGCCATTAAAATGATCAAGATGTCAGAGTGACTTTCCTATGTGAAATGGATACAGCTTTTAGAGAGCCAGTTTGGCATAATGGTTAAGGCACTGAGTCACTTCCAGGCAAGATGACTGGCATATAAATTGAATAGAGTGGCATATAAGTTTAATAAATAAATAAATCCCACTAGAAACTGGGAGACAGTGGATTCTAGTCCCACTTTAGGCATAAAGCTACCTGTAAATTTGTTCAGGCAGGCAGTCTCTGAAAATCAGACACAAGTAAACCAAAGGAAAAAAGTATAGAGCTATTAAGCTTGGAAAATGATTAAGGATTAGGGTGTTATATAAAATTATATATGAGGTAAAAAGAGTTGGTAAGAGAGGTATATTTTAAATAAAATCACTTCCACATGCTGTTGAAAACAAGTCTAGTTTCTGGATCTTCATACACTGAAATTTACACACTGAAGTTTATAGGGTAGAATTGTTTTTTCTTTGATAGTTTTTCTCCCAGTCTCATTTTATAAATAGAATTTTATCTTTTATCAGAAAGTAAAAATAGGACAAAATGGGGGCATATCTTAGAGAGGAATAGCAAAACAGAGAGGCTCTACTAGCCTTTCTCCAGGAGGGAACCTGATATAAATGATTGTCAATGTCAACAAGTGATACACCTCTTGCTGGTGATGTCTAAGGCAAATTAGTCTTTTTTGCAAGTCCATGAGAAAAATTAAGTCTATTTTTCAGCAAGAGAATCAGAGAAATTTCCTATCTTTGAAAATGATACTTGATGGATCTCCCAAGGCGACAGGAGAAAACATAAACCAGGCTATTTAAGTTGGTGATCAAACCAGCTCTATTGCACAGGGTCTTTGATCATAATTACTAATTGTGTCAGAGTTCTTCTTTGCTGAGGTTGATGGGAAACTGCTTGTCAGGATAAAACATTAAAATGAAAACCTTCTGCCTGCCAAAAATATAGATATAAGCATATCCAGTTGCTTCTGAAGTCTCACCCATAAAGACCTGTGATATGAAGCTTTGATAGATTGTAATTGTGCTTCTGCAAAATCTCTGGACTTCATGTATTGACAGAATGTATTTACACATAAATATGGAATGCCCTTTGTGCATGAGTGTGCTTATATTTAGTATATTTAGTATACCTATTTTTACAGTATTTACTTCATATAGTTTGATTTCTAAATAACTGCAGCATTTCTTAATGACCTTGGCGATAGGCTCATGACTACTGTGTTTGCTTTACAACCACCACAAAAAAGGTACCTAAAATCCACCTAAAATCAGGCACAGTCTCATATATACATGCTGGCTCAGGAATTCTGGGAGTTGAAGTCCACGAGTCATGAAGGAGCCATAATTGCCACCCCTGGCCTAGACTAAGACAGAGCATGAAGACATTGCAAATGAACAGTGGACTCATTTGTTAATTTTATAGTGTCAGATGATACAAAAATCCTAACTTCATATCATGTGCTAGCCCTAGCTAAAGAATCATAGGCAGGGTCAATAGGTGTGAGAAAATATATTAGCACAATGATACTAAACATGACCAATAGTATAGTATTTGTAATTTTTTTTTAAGAAATGAGAAACCTCTATCTCTCGTGATCCAAAACAGGAGAAATGCTTTTGTCTGGGATAGGAGAAAGACTATCAGTATTAACTGGAAGCAACTGTATGGGATTTGTAAAACTTTTTTTTCCCAAGAAAGCAAGTAATAGAAACATGGCTTCTCCTCAACAAACATATCAAGGTCCCAGTGAAAAATCTGATATGAAGACTCCTGCTATCCTGGTAGATCCTGATATCTCATGCTTACAAAGGAAGTTGATTGATACGTATATGATGAGTTTGGGAACAGACTGCACTGGCTGGATATAGTGCTCAGGTAATTGACCTCTCATGCAGATGAATATGCATGGCTGATTGTGGTTCACAGAGTGAATTTAACAATTATGGGTTTTTATAGGTGTGTTCATTCCAGTGGACTGCAGCTATAATACAGAGAGTTACATACAAAACCTGTCTTTTATTTCAACTTTTATAGAAACAGAGAATGGTTTTGGAACAGACAAACAAAATTAGAGCCCAAACAGACTTCAGATAGAATCCTTAGTACTGCTAAATCAAGATGCAACTTGCAGTTACTAATAGCACCCAGAGATTTCAAGAGCTGGTTTGTCATTCTGACTCCAATAGCTCACAGTGAGCCTATGAGCAGAGGGTACCAGCTGGGATGTTTGTTTGTTTTCCTACCACAATCTGCCAGTGTAATCTGTTCCTAATGGGACCCAGGTGCTGCACCTTTGAAGTTCCCTTTTATATAACTCCTAGCATGCAATATTTAATTTTTAGCTTAGTGGTTTGAAAAGAGAAGAATTTTGTTGGGGAGTTCAATCAAACAGTTTCTGTTTTGGAAAGAGCAGAGGGGGTGAAAGTCCTGAGTTTTGCAATCCAGAATTGGGCACAAAAATTTCATCTGAAATCCAAGAAATGTGGCCATGTCTCTTTAAAAAAAAAAAGTGGAAAAGTGGAACTGAAACATATTTTCAATGCATGATTTCAAAATTTCTACCAGAAGTATACCCCAGACTTGTTTTGCATTAGAATAATCAAGGAATCCTGATTTAAAATTAATTTTATGTTACTGCAGATAGACAAGAAGAATTCTGCTTAAGTTCATAAGCATAGCAAAGACTGCTTGGCTTAATCACATATGGCACATTGTGGGGTTTCAATGTCATGGGAAGAAAACTGTGAGTTCGAGTCCCACCTCAGGCAGCAGTCACCTGGATGACCTTAGGCTAGTCCTTTCGCTCAACCGTAGGAAAGAGACAGTGGCAAACTACTTCTGAAAAACCTTGCCAAGAAAACTATAGCAATTGATGGCCTGGTTATACTTGTCTTCATTATACCATAATTACTGTACTGTACTGTACTGTACTGTACTATTTGAGCCAGGCTAACAAATTTTCCTACAAGATTTTCTAAACAGTTGTTATTCAATTTGATGAGAGAGAACTTACTTTTGAAATTCTTTCAAAGAAGAACCTTGGTGAAATAACTACGTCTGGTGGTGCACTCCTGCATTTATTTAATTATCAGGTGGCCAAAGGATGCAAGTGCTTTGTCTTGTCCAATTTTCTCTTGGCCATCTGCAGCCTCCTTGGATTCCTATGCTTCCATTTAATCCCAAGGGAGGGGGGAGAGAAATCATATAGGACCTTCTCCCACCAGGATCTTCCCATTGCTACCATTATCACTAAGGATAGTGGTGGGCAATTAATTTTCCTAAGGGGCCACATGAGAAACAGGGACAATTGTGGAAGGCTGCCTCTGCCACCTCTGCTCCATCACCGCAGGCTAGACAGGTACAGTCAAAGGACCAGATGTGGCCTGCGGACCATAAAACGCCCAGGTTTGACTAAGGAGGACCCTTCCCCTTGAAAAATATTCAGTGTTCACTTTCCCCTGGAAAACTTCGAGGAAATAATTATTCCAATTTTTCTGACTACAAATTTGGTGCAGAATGTTCATCTTTGTCCACATTTGCATCTACACAAACAATTCAGCATAAGCTCACATCAAACTTCTATCCTCTGTTCACTTTTTTTTGGTCAAAGTCTGTTTTCTGACTAATGGAAAAACTATTAACTTTACTCAACAGCTGGTTGTCTAGATGAAACATTTGAGTCATAATTCGTTTTAATTAGTTTTTTTTTATAAACCAGTAACCTCTCTTTATCCAAGTCAGACACAAAGCAGGTGTAAATTAACCCTCCTTTGAAGAACAACCAAGACATTAGCTCTAATCTAATCTTGCCAGTTTCAGTGGCAAACAGGGCATTAACACTACTAGGGAGAAACGTTTTGGGAATAATTTATAGCTCTCCAACTTAATTATTGCTATTTGGCTACTGCAACAACAGAACTTCTCTGCCAGTGTGTTCTATTCTGCTAAGGATTTGGGGAGAAAAGAGCAAATATAATTCAACTTACTATGCCCTGGCTTAGATAAAATTATCTAAATAGTGGATATTGATGAGTGTTTTTTCTGCTTAGTTTATCTATTTTATCAGTTTTTCAGTCAGACAAGCCAGGGAAACTCTTCATTGTGTAAAATTATAGCATTTCTTCTCCAGAGACCTGTTCAGTCATGGAAGTGAATGACTGTCATTACACAAGTGATTGCCTTGAGAGGATAAACCATGAAAATATACTGTATTTGTGTAGGCTGAACAATGAAAATGTGATAAGGAAATGAAGAAACTGGCAAGTTGGTTGAAAGTGGCCCAGAACCTAATTTTAAAGAATTTTTAAAATGAGTATGCTTAAATGTTAAATTTAAAGTTATATAATGTCAGAACTTTCCATGAAGAGTGTATGTTTGAGGCTAGGATTCAATGTGCATGTTCATATTTATGTGCAAAATGCATTTCACTCTAGTTATTTCAAATTCATTATGAAGTAGCTTCGGATTCTCAACATGTACAGATGTTTTTTTCTAAAATGAAATGAGTCCTACATGTATGACATACCCATATAATCAATCCATCCCTTTAGATCACAACAGAGACTATTCACGTAGTTATTTTTATTTATTTATTCTATGGTAGTCTCTTACCCAAATTCAGGGCTTCCAGATATTTTGGAGTTAAGCTCCCACAATTCCTAGCCGGTCCCCCCATAATGAAAGTCATTAGCTTGAGGAAAGGTGTTGTATGCATTGTCCTGAAAATAACTTTTAGGGAGTTCAAAAAGCTTAGATGTAGTTTGTGGAAAGCATTGTGATTTAAGGATGGTGGCACTCTTCTATAATCTAGTCAGTCTGTTGAGTTACTTGTAAACTAGCTGGTTTTTCATCTGGTTATAATTTACAGTGGAGATATTTATACTGCTAACAATGGCACATAGAATCGTTTATCACATGGGGTTACATTTGTGCCAGTAACTTCAGCCACATTGGATGACTACATTTAACAGCATTTTAATTGCCCATGATGTCTTCAGCTTGTGCCATGTTGAGGCACTTGTTCCACTGTCAGATGAGGAGATGCACCAAAAAATGCTCAATGTTTTCAGTGAACATCATCTTGGATTCCAGCTTTGTCCCATCAAATTCCATGACTGAAAAAATCGTGAGTGACAAATGTGCACATGGAAAAATATCCAGGGTTACGCTTATTTTTCTTGTTGCAACCCAAGATGGATATGCAAGGTTTTCCAATTAGCGCACAAAACAACCCTGAAAGGAGGTGATTCTCATCCAGTAAGATTTATAGTTGTGGAACCTGCTTTCCTAAAATCTACTCTAGGATATTGTGTTATTTTCAGCTGGCAGTGATAAACAAACTTATAAGGAAATGGGGTTAAACGCTTCTAATACAAGATGTCCATCTCATGATATTTCAAATAGAGTACATATTTCAAATGTATACAGTACATCATGCCCATGGCCCCAATTTAAAAATTCCCCATGATCCAATTTGCAAATGGAGATCACAGGATCTGCTTGAGCCAGATTTATTTGAACAGACCTAGGGACAGACAGACCACAAGGCTGTACCCCCTGGAAGAGGGCACAAACAATCTTTATATAGTTGTATGATAAATGTTGATCAGTAATGACATCAAACACGAATAATATGGTTTAGATTTTTCTGCTTCTAGTGAGATAACCAGAATAATAAAGTGCAAGTCAGCAATGCAGAAGTCAATTTTTAATGATTGTTTTCTTTCCAATTCTCATTTAAAAATACAAGTACTGATTTAATATAACTTGTGAGACAGCATCTGCAAATGCCTAAGCAAAGCTATTAAGGAGATTTACTTGAGTTAAGGAGCCTTTAGAAGTATGGAGACTTTTGTTTTTCTGCTTCAATACTCTACATCTTCTTTAATAAGAGGAATAATATAAACCGTATTTCCACCAAATAATAAATTAAGAAAAACTGATCTGGTTCAGAATTTTCAAGTTCTGAGATTTGTTTACGCTGAGATTGCCTGGTGGGTTTAAAAGTTGGCACCAAATTAGTGAGTTCATGTTGTGTTCTCATGTTTCAAAAAATACAACCAGATTATACATCAAATTTAAAGCACAGACTCTTATGTCAAAATATATGTTATCTTTCAAGACATCAACCTATTCTCCAAAGCACCTGAAGGCAAGACAAGAAGCAATGAATGGAAACTAAATCAAGAAGAGAAACAACTAGAAGTAAGGAGAAATTTCCTGACAGTTAAAACAATTAATTAACAATTTAGTGGAACAGTTTGCCTCCCAACTGTGCATGCTCCAACACTGGGGGTTTTGGAGAAAATATTAGACCACCATATACCTGAAATGATATAGTTGTTTCCTGCTTGAACACAGGATCGGACTAGAATTTCAAAGTCCTTTCCAATTCTTGTTATTCTGTTATTCATATATCTGTATGTGGAAATGTGTGAGCTGGGCATTTCCTGGGGTTAGGGATTTGTTTATAAATTTGGAGATGTATTCTGTATTTGAATGTGTTCTATGTCCTGTGCTTTGTATGATTGTAGCGATGGACGCTCATTCAATTTCACTGCACACATGTTGTGCATTGACAATAAAGGACTGAAGTATTGTTTTTCTGCTTATGAAAAAAAGTTGCTAGTAATCTCATCAATCTCAACTTTTTCACACAATTATTTCTAATTTTGTGATAAAATTACTTGCTGTTATATTTTTCCATCATTGCCTACAGCTCAGTAATCATATGGAGTAAAAAAGAATGTACCTATTACAATATAGTGGATGTGGCCAGCAGCAATTTCCCTTGTGACTCAGATAAAAGGAACTTCAGCTGTGCCTCCAAAAATGGGCAGCAATAAATACTTTTAAGCACAAAGGAGATAACAAAGCTGTGTTTATTTTTAACATAAAGCAACCAGAAAATCTGAGAAATCTTGACTTTTTTTTTTTTTTTTTACAAACAGGAAGCTGAGGAAGCACCTCCACTAAACTATTATCCACTCATCCTTTTTCTTCATTTATCAGATAAGTTCCAGCAAACAGTCTCTGTCTGGGCTAGGTTATTTTGAGAATCATTTCACAACACTATGCTAACAACTGTACTGTGTAATTTCTCACTGATATATACATGTCTGGATGTGATTGATATTACTTTTATTCATGGATGCATAATCTTAAAGTCTCTATATTTTTCTAGCTTCAATTTATGACAAGCAAATCTGTTTTAATTTAAAAAAATGTCTTCCTTTAGTATAAAACCTCCCCACCCCAAGTTTTATGTTCAATTGGTTTTCAGCTATTCCATTTAGTAAGAACTAAAAGAAGCTTTAAGAAAACGCCATGGTTTCTATTCTTTCTTTCTGGACCTTTGCAGCTTTTGAACAACAAAGTAAATTAAAATGTGGCTGGTAGTTTATGCCTCAAGTGCCGGTTTGAATTCAATCAATGTGATTAGGAAGTGATTCAATGTTTGTGCAAAATTTGAAAACGGAGTTTATTGGTAAACCATGGGCTAGCATATTATATGAACACAGCCATTATCTGTATTTCAGGCATTGTTGGAATTAAACCCCTCTTTCAATTTCTTATTCCATCCAGAATATTAGGCAGCAGAGGTGGAATTCAAATTCTATTACTACTGGTTCTGTGGGTGTGGCTTGGTGGGAATGGCTGGATGGTTTAACCCTGTAAAGTGGGAGGAAAAGGAGATTTCTTCTAACCAGTTCTCTGAACTGCTTAGAAATTTTATTACCGGTTCTAGTGAATAGGCTAGAACTGGTTGAATTTCAAGTCCGTTAGGCAGGAAACATTATGAAAAATAAAAAGATATGTGCAGTGTATCTAGCTCCCAGTACTGCTTGAAGTACCAGAGAGGAAAAAAGGACTGAGGGAAATAGAAACGAAGTGGCCAGAACATGGACCAGGACTGGGTCTTGTTACAATGATGGGGAGAGACAACAGCTGCTCAAGAAAGACAGTACTATAGTATACGGAGTGTTATATAAGGTATTGTGAGCTGCAAATCTATTGAACTAGCTGCAAATCTTTTGAATGATTTAATCTGTGAACTGGGAAGACCCAGCATGTATGCACGCATATTTGCATAGTTAAACTGCTTTTCATTAAAAGTACTCCAAAGTAAATCATTTTCTTCTGTTAGAACTGGCTAATTTGAGATTTGTTTCTGTTGGTTGCTTTCTGAACAATGATATATCTTAGGTACAAAAGCTGAGCATAATACAATGAGAAAAAGAAAGCTCTGCTGTTAATTTTTTTAATATTTTGAAATCAAGGCAATGGACATTTTATTGTCAAGAGGTCACACAGCAGAGAAGCTAATATATCAACGTAACTGCACAACACAACTGCACAACTAACTGCACAATCATTTATTAACTAGTCAGGATAAACAATGTATTATATCCACAAAATTACTTAAAAACAAACAGTGGCCTGCTTTAAGACTAGATTAGAAATGGAAGGAGAGGAGGCCAATAGAAGACAGTGTTAAAAGAGGCTATATTAAAAGTTAAAGTACAGTTCATTGTTTGCATTATTACACCCTTTTTCGCAAATTGCTTGATAGGAATCAAGGATTGTTGAATAAGATGATATATTCCTTATTGTCTGACATTCCTCAATCTTGTGTGAGTTTGAAGTAAGTTCTGAAGAGTCTATTTTCTTCATAGTAAAAGTATGCAATTTCCCATAATGGAGGGGTCTGTATGTTTTATCAGCAGAAACAAAATCGCCTGGGGGAAGATCTAAAGGTTAAGAAAATCTAAACTTCTGGTTTCTTTTTCACCTTATGTCCTTCTGCTTTACATTTCCTATTTGGATTTTTTTAATCTAATGGCCTCCTGCAAAAGATCAAATTCAAAAGATAACTATAGAATAAAACATGGAATCTTTTGAAGCCACATCAAAGAAAATAATTAAAGAACTGTGATGAAGGTTTAGGAGCCCATCATAATATAACTGCTTCTTGAAGGACAGGCATTTATCAAACATAAGCATTAGGCTTAGGTTAGACATTTGATTGCATAGCAAAGAGTTTTGGTATATTATAGGAAGAATTTACTGTGTTGGAGCTGAGATCCAGTGATCCCAGCGTAATGAATGTAGAAAGTATCAAAACGATGAGCATATACTGAAATGTGGTATATCAGACCAAAGTTTCAAATAAGATTCAATCAATTGCTCCTGAGACTCTCAAGCAAAACATAAAAGTCAAAAGTTTGCTCATGTTGTATGTCAGCCTTTCTCAACCAGAAAGCCCTTGTCTTTCCAAACCGTAGGCATTTAATCCCAGCATATCTAGATGAAGACTGTTGTATAACTTAACTTCTGATTCATTGTGCTGTATTCTACAATTCTTTGACACTGTATTCTTCAATGCGATTCCTTAAAAACTATTTCTTTATTTTAGTTGAATGTAAGAGAACCCAACTGAAAATTGCCATTTTCATGCACAACATGATAGATACCTTGGCAATATTGCAAGCATAATAGTAGCTAAATTCTTCCATGGGCATGGAAGTTTATACATATTTAATCTCTATCTCCTAATGAATGTCATTTATTAACCATATTTCTCAACAACGCCGATATAATTGTTACCCATTACTTTAAACAGCATTGTACATTCAGAAAATGGGTTCTGCAATAAAAATAATAAAATATTACATGCTCTCTATGTGAACATCAATAAACTAGCCTTCATTAGTTTCTTTTAAATCAAAACACATTTGAATTTATATTCTGCTTTGTGAATATAAATACCCTTTGCTTTCTCCATAAAAAGATTCTTGAAGTGTCTTGAAATCCTCAGGACTCTCTCTATTTCTGTGATTGGGCTTTAAGTCTTGAATTCTAACAGAATTTGTATCACTTCATGTTTCTTAAGATATCTGATTTTTTCCTTTATAGTTTAACACAAAGCTTTCCTAATATCAACATAACAAGCACTCGATCATCTTATAACCTCCTAACCAACTAAGAGTTACATGATTTTTCAATTTTTTCAAATGTACACAGCAATGTATTTCCACAACTGTATAGTTCACAATGCCTCGAACCTTCAGGATGGGCATTAACTCGTACAACCACATTTTTTCTTATTCTGCAGCACAATTAGTATTTCCTATAAAGGAAAGCCTATCTGGTTCCTTTCATGGGGACAGGGTGGCACTAATCAGGTTAAAAAAAGCATCTTTCCTTGAATGCTTCTTGTTATAGCACAGATGCTCAACAGAAGAAGCCACGGTGATCTCAGGTGGTCACCATGCAAATGACATTTGTGTAAGTGGCATCATATCATTGGTGTCAATTGTGTCCCTATATCATGACATATGTGACTTCAATTGTTTACTTTCAGCCCCACTGAGGATGCCTATGATTTTTCCTCTCTTTCTAAAAACAAGCCATTGGGAAATTTTTGTATTAAATATACAAATTATTCCAGATTTTTTTTTTTAAAAGCAGTTTGTTTGTGTAATTCAAATTAAGATTTTAGCCAATGATGATGGATTCATATAGACTATCATGTAGAAATCCTAAATTCTAAATTTATTCTGCAAAACTTTCATGACATTTGTGAATACTATCAAGTGCTATACTAATCAAATTAATTTTCATTGCTATCCTGTAACCAGATAAGTTTGATTAGCCTTGATTGTGTTAGTATATTGCCCTTTTATATACAACTTCTGGCTGAGTCTTTGAAGTTCTGGGAAAATCCAGGTCTGGGTGACTAATTCTGGAGTTATCTTTCTTTTCAATCAGTGAATGGCTTCACATGCCAAAGTCATGCTGAAACTTTTGTTTTGGCTGCTGTTGGAACTTTCCTCTTTAAGATTAAGAAACCACAAGGTAGCAATCATTCCACTATTCTCATGCTCCAAATAGGAATGGGCAATGTGGGGAAAAGGAAAAAATATAGCTTTATAAGTTTTTATTATATACATTTTAAAGAATATATCCAGTGCAAAAAAGCCCCTAGGTGTATGCTTAAGATATTGTTTAATTTCTCATTACATTAATTATATTATCAATGATCTATAACAGAAAAAAACACTACAAAAAGAATCCTTACAAGGGTTTGAAGTTGAGCATGGAACTGTATTATAAAAAGAGAATGACTTAGATATATAATACTTTTATATTAGCTATGGTATATGACCATATCCCAACAAATGTTTCTTAAATGGCTATTTCAATATGAGAACAGTTTATAGTTAGATATCAATTATGTATTTACATCTTCTATTTAGCTTTAATTTGTTTTTGGCCAAATACATGGTTTCCTTGGTTCCATTTTGTCTTCACAATAAACCTTTGTGAGAAATTATAATGAGAAATTTTGGCTTCGTATATACATTGTATAGTTTATTTTTCCATGGTTTAATAAACAGTATGACTGGGCTCCCTATAGTGCATTGAACCAGAAACCATGGATTATAAACCACAATATCTGGATTATACAACACTTCATATAAAAAATAAACAAAGATGGCTTATGATGGGTTAATATGAATTTAGATATGGCAAAAGTCACTAAACTAGGTCTGCCATATTTCCAAGGTAGGAATTATAAAAACAATAAATTTCTCCTTAAAGACTGTAGTTCATTATGGCAAACCTCATCTGTTGCTTTCATACCTCTTGTTATTGGTTATTGTATTTATGTGTTCTTGTAAATCAGAGATGAACAGAAAACAGATCTGAATTAGTGGATAGAGCTCTTGGTGCTCTTGCAGTTCAGAAAGGTTATCTGAAGCCCAATTTCTTAGCAATAATAGGAACAAAATGACCCCCCCCCCTCCACATATGAAAACTTAGAATTGGAGATTTTAATTGAGAAAGATCAGGCACTTAAATTCAGTGGGGTATGTATTATTTTTAATTGTACTGTATTTTAAGCCATCCAGAGTTGTTTCAGAGTTGGGCAGCCTCAAAATTGGAATATTAAATTCTTACAAAAATCAGAAGACTTTCTATATTTAATACACTTAATCAGATTAGATGGTAAATCCAACAACGTGGAGGGGTGTAGCAGAGGCGGTTGCTAGGTTAGATGTAACATTTCTCATTGTTGAATCATCCCCAAAAGCATTGGTATGGAGTTGTGTATTGAGGCATGAGAAAACCAATTGACATTGGATGGACCATCTGTTTTGGATTCATGTATTCTGATGGGTTCAAAACTTAGAATCCAAGCCAAAACCAACAGATTGTGCTACAATTGTTAAAATTCCGGTATTAAAAAAATAGTTCCCCCACTGGTTCAATATAGTTTTCCATTAACCTTTTTTTTTTGGTCTTCTACCTGTTAATTTCTTATATTTATGAATGCAAAACAGAGTCATGGGAATCTCAGCCTGATCTAAAAATAACTACTCCCTTATCACTTTTTGGGATATATCCTATCTTACAGAAGATTCATTGAGAGAATGAATGAAGACAGCCTGCCCGACCATCCTGGGCTTTTGGGAAAGTTACATTAAAAACGCCCAAACAAAATCATTTCTTTCGGTAAAGTTCAAGAAAGAAGAGTGCCTGTGTGTATGAATGTAGTTATATGAATATATATATATGGCTCGATTCTTCCCGGAATAACATTTCCGCTTTTGTGCATTCAGTCCACTGTTAAACTTCCTTTTGGAATAAGTATGCTGAAGTTGGTTTTTCATTCTTTTTCTGCAGCTTTGATCCTATTCCCCTCTTTTTGTTTTTCACGTCTTGCGCCTATTAACATACCTGATGAGATGCGTGCCCGGAAATAGGCCTCACTGAATTCCATCGTCCATCCCCCCTCCCCCCTCTTGTTTCTCTCACATGGATGTGCCCAGAAAAGAACGCGCATTCCCGATTTTGCCCCATTGTCTCCTCTGCAAAACTACCCCCAGCCGCTTTACCACCTCCGCTCTCCCCCCTCCCCCCCCCCGCCACGCGCTCGCAGCGACACCTTGCGAAACAGACGGGCGGCCCACGTGGGGCAGCGTAACCAATAGCTGCGGGAGGGAGGGTGCGAAGCGGGCAGGTTTGTAGCATTTATTGGCACTTGCGCTGGCCGGCCGGCTCTAGGATTCTAGTCGGCCGGCGGTCGTTGAAAGTGGCGCGTCGGTTCCGCGGGGTGGCGGGGTGGGCAATGGAGCGTGTCCCGCCTTCCGAGGCTCCGGCGGTCTCCCCGCTCAGAGACGGGCTATTCCAGTTCCCTAAGGCGCCGGTGAAAAAGCAAGCGGTAAAGCGGCACTACCACAAGCACAATCTGCGGCATCGCTACGAGTTCCTGGAGACGCTGGGCAAAGGCACCTACGGCAAAGTGAAGAAGGCGAGGGAGCGATCCGGCAAGCTGGTGAGGAGGAGCGCGCGGGGGTTTTCCTTCCAACGCGTTCCCTTTCGGCTGGGCTGTCGGCCCGGCTTCCCCGTCCTTCGACCCCCCCAACCCCCGGGGTGGCGGGTGGGGGTATGGTGCTGGCAGGGGATGGTGGGTCGTGTGGTCCAAGCCTGGCTTTGTCTGTGCGCCAGGTTAGAGAAGGCGGCTTAGTTTTCTTTTTTTCTTGGGCTGCGGTGTATTTGTCTGCTAGAAATTGAAACGCCGATGCGACCTGTGCATACGTGCTCCGCGTCTGTCCAGCTTGTTTTAATTTAGCCTTTTAATTCCCGGGTCCTGCCTGCAAGCCTGCTGCTGTTCGACTCGTTCGCAGCGCTGAGAAACTTTGCATTTCAATGAACGTGCATGTAAAGTCGCGCTGGCGATGCAGCAGTCGGAAAGAGAAGCCGTCGCGTGTTTTTCCACTTTTTTTCTCTTTCAGAATCCTTTCCCTTATCTCCCTCTTACGGTGGGGTTTCTTTTTTTGGGGGTGGGGGAAAAGGGGAATGGATGGATAACCTCAAGGAAATCTGTCGATCCAAGCATTCTTTTGAATTTTCCCGCTATTCGTTTGCCTCTGTGTGTAGTTGTAAGTGAAGGAAAGCCTTCTGCCTTCCTAGCTTTAGTCTGCAGTTTTTATCCGTATGTGTCCGTCCGTCCGTCCTCCAGGTTGTTTAGCCATGTAACGGCAATGTCCCCCCCCCCCGCCCCTTTTTCTTCCTTAGCATTACAGAATGCTTATGGTTTCGCAGCCTTGGCTGATGATGATCCCTTGCAGTTGATGTAATGAGGGTTCATCTCTCCTCCTCCCGTTCTTTTTTTTTTAAACCCCATTCCCCGGTAAACGGCGCAGGGCTAACTGGCTGCTATAGCGGAACTGGCAAAGCTATTGACTGCGGAGGGCTTTTGGCTGGAGAGGGGAGGCGGTTTGCTGCACAGTGAAAGTAATTAGGAACCTACACCCTGCAGGGTTTGCTGATGGGGGAGGGGAGGAGAGATTAGCAGTCTTGCAAGAAAAACAAAACATAAAGCCTGCAGAGAAGTGGGATTGCATAATGGTTCATTATTTTAATTATGTTGCACACTAATTGCTATACTATTTGCAGAAGAAAAAAATCCTGAAATTTTATTTTTTACAACAAAGTATGGATTAAATCTGCATCCCGCTTCAATCTTTATCCATGAGTGAGGTCTACACATTTCAGTTGGGTTAAATATGTGTTGGTAGCTTTAAGTGAATGTTTCCTTGTTTTTGTTGAAGTGCATAAAGCGAAATTTTGTTAGGTTGGATCACAATGGACTTTATAGCATTTGTTATGTAAGTGGCCCAACTTATTGGCTAAGGATAAGTTAATGCAGTAGTGCAAAAAATAGTGCAAAAATTGCATAGTGTAATAAATTGAAATATATTTTGACAATGAGAATTAACATGCAGTGACACAGGCCCATGCAAATTGCAAGCTTTCTCATGCATTTTTTAAATCCTTCTTGGTAGTGAGGAAGAGTGATAGAATTAAGGGCAATTACATCAGAGCAAGGGCGATGATAAGTTTGGAGCACTTTTTGCCTGGCTTTTCTTTTTGATGATAGTGGCAAGCTGTTTGTGAGCCAGTGGCCTTGGTAGACTGAGATTATTCTATGGGTGGCTTTGGCAGAGTTGTAGGTGCTTCCCTTTTTTTAAAAAAAAATGGGGGGAAATGGCCAGCTTGTGCTTGTGCTTCTATGTTTATTTCTTCCCCACTCTTCAACTTTTTTATGTCATTGATTTTGGCATGAATTTGCCTGCCTGTGTACTGTTTGCCTCACTTGAAATACTGAAAGCTAGTCTTATTGGCTGGAAGTTAAGGGGTGGGGAAAGTACAGTATCCAGACGAGCAAGATCCAAAGGTCTCTGATATCTTCCTTTTAACCTTGTTTTTCCTGTGTAAATTAGCATTGCTACAAGAATGTGAATTGGGCGGTTATGTAAGCACAGTGTAAATTTGCCCTAAAGCCTCTGTCTTGGCTTTCATTCAGGAGAATACTGTAGTTTGTTGAAAGAACTCATCATGATGGTTTTGTTTGTCTCTCCATAAACCCCTACATAAGATATATTGCTTAAGCAGGATTGGCAAAAGCCTAAAATTTGGAAATAAATTATCTGTAGCAGCACCATTGGTTTAGAGCATTAGTAAACTGGGCTGATGTGGGAAGTAAACAGTTCCAGTCATGCTGAATGAAGTCACAGATCTTGTTTCCCTGTGAAAGGAGAGATTACATGTTTATACTAGCCTGAAAGAGTAAATATTATAAGCTTACCAACAAAAATAGCAGCTAGTACAACCTGACCTCTTTTTTGCACCATGCCCAGGTTACTCAAACTTAAATCCACATGCTTAATTTCATCCTAATAAGCTACTTTTATCTCTTTCTTTTTCATTTAATAAATATAGTCTGAGAAATCAAACATTCTTGAAATAGGCAATGACAAATCAATTCTGTGTTGTTGCCAAAAAAACTAGATGGAAGTCCTTGGTTAATCCCCAGAAGCTTAGCTTGACTTGACTAAGTCTTTATCTTTTTATTCCAAAGCCAGCATCTTGGGAAATATATTGCAGTACTGTATAAGTGCTGCTAATCTAATCATACATCTCCTATCTTAATTTAAACCATAGCTTTGAATATCACTATTGCTTCTGCTTTCAGTTGAACAAGGTGTATACGATAATTGACACCTCTGAGGGTGGATACATGTTATTTATTGTATGGATCAGCTTTCCCCAACCTACAAGTGGCAGCTATGACCAGGAGAGCCTTTGCATAGCTTTATCTGATGAGCCCTCCTGGATCAGGCAGCCTTTCAGTTACTCACACCATTGTCATCTTAAGGTTCAATTGTTGCAGTGTGCTCTACATGGGATTATCCATGAAGACCACACAGAAGCATTAATTGATCAAGAATACAATAGGGCAAGCAGTGGAGACCTGCCTAGGCATACTCACATGACACACCTACTTCATGAGATGCTCTGGTTGTCAGTATCCTTTTGAGCGTGTGTGATTCAAGGTGCTGGTTATCACCTGTAAAGTTCTACATGACACGAAGAGCTGAGGTTATCTGAAGGACCTCCAATGGTCTCCAATGGTGTCTGCCTGACTGGTAAGAGCCATTACAGTGGGCATTTTCTAGGTCTCCTTGATTAAATAGTGTCATCTTTCAGGATCAGAAAGTAGATTCTTTGACACAGCACCTGGAATCTTGTCCATGCAAAATCATCCCATGTTGACATTCCAGAAAGCTTTGAAGACCTGTCTGTTTTCCCAGACCTTGGGATAGGGTAGATGAGCCCCTTATTAGATATATTTGTTACATCATCATCATCATTTTATCTTTTTGTATTTATTATTTATATTGCCAGCCACCCCAGAGTTGATATGGAGATGGGCAGTCCTGAAATCTAATCAGATAAATAATAAGACTTGAAGGCCTTTGGCTATATTGGAACTGCCATTCCCAGAATTCTCTATCTTGATTCAGTTAATTTAACCTTAGTGAATGGTCTTGTTGAATAACTTTCCCTTACTATGTTTAGATCTAGTTAGACTTCAGATTAAAACAAAAGTTTGTTCAGTGATATACTCATCAAACCAGTGTAGGAGTCAAGACTTGAAATCAACATAGAATGTGGTGTGGCTTAAACATTTAACCAACGTTTATACATTCATTTCTTTAAAAATGTTATTCTTTCCATTGCTTTTTAAAACTATTAACTATTGTAATGACCCTGAATTGCTTATGTAAAGGAGAAATTTGAGTGCCTTTTTTTCCTGTTAGAAAGTGTGTATGAAACTGCAGAGTGCATCTATGGTGAAGCCTGTTGGCTTCTATTTCAGTTTGTTATTTTGTATCTATAAGCTTTTAGTGAGTAGCTTTTAGTCCTTGGCTCTCTGCCAGATCAAACTGTAGGTCTGGATTTCTATAGTTTTACTAACAGAATATAGTACTTACAATCAAGAGGTATGCAAGGAAGAAAGATGAGGGTAGTTTTCCTAAAAAAAAATATTAATCCACCCCACCAATACCCAGAATAGCAGCAAATACAGGGGATTTTGACAACCAGGTTTAAGCCATGATTTCTTAGGAATAAGGTAGTGTATAAAATTGGAACTCATTCTTACACAGCTGGCAAATATTTATTATCTTTTGAAGAGCTTTCTCATTAAAAGTCAGATTTGAAATGAGCGCTCAAACCAAATTGTAACAGTAAAAAAAAAGCTGACTGGTAGTAAAGATTGTCCACCTGCAATCATTGTTTGCAGTTGTATTCTACAAAATGGTTTTATATTATATTCTAGTCTTTAAGTAGAATATGGGGCTGATTGTCTTAAAGCCATTTTCCAATGTTCTAGCTGCACATAGTCACACCCTCCATCTAGGTTCAGATGGAGTAGATTCTGTAAAAACAGTAAAGGTATATAATATGGATTATTCTTGCATATATATCATCAAACATTATACAATGCTTTACCCTCAATATTGTATATTCTAAGAATGTATATTTCAGAGTTAAAAAAGAGGATCCATATGACTTAGACCGTCATACCATGTTGGGCAGGGAAAAGAGATAAGATTCAAATTTTATGCTTTGGATCTAACAGTATATTGTAGGTAACAGTAAAATTACATGGGAAGAAATACACACTATGTAAGTTGTAGCAGGAAAAGTAAAGAAATAAAAAAACCAGTCTGTTAAACTAATGTCTTTTATGTGTGGGATTACAACTCTCACAACATGCAACCAGTACAGCCGATAGCTGTATCCCAACACATGCTGAAGATATCAGAATAGGCCATAAATATGAACTTTGCAGCCTGTAGCTTTTAAGATTGTCCTGATAAAACACAGAGCACAAGTCAAGCGTATTTGTCCCTTTATTCTGGGCAGTTTCCATAGATGTGTCTCTTTTCTGAACAGACTCTGAGGGATGCATCTTGGACAATGTACCAAAAATGAAGGAATGGTAGTGCTTCAGCATTAGCAGCTCTGACTACTTTAGGCAATCTTTCTAAACTTTTGGGATAATTCTGCCCAGCAGTGAAGAAATATTTCAGACCTCTGGGTCAGTTAGAAGTGCAGTCAGTTGGCATTTAGATTTTACAAGTGGATGGGACAAGGACTTTTATAGGTTAGAGAAGGCAACTACTAGTTTACCAGGAAAGGCTTTGGCCACCAGTGATGCACATTCCAGAAGCTTATCCAAATGATGAGGCAGTGAAGTGGGAAGAACTGGAGATTGAACCCTTGAACCTAGCACAAAGGCCATTTAATGAAAACAGCTTAAATTTACATTGGAGTTCTGCACAATATAAACCACAGAGAGGAGAGCTGCTGATCTGTAGATATTTTGGACCACATTCTCAGACTCTCTGACACTGGAGGTATTACAGTGATGCAGTTCATTGGCCATGGGGTTATTGGTGTCGTGAATCAAAATCTTTGCAGGATACTTATTTCCAGACTTCCCTTGCACTAGTTGTCCGTTTGTGTCTCTCCCTGCCCCCTTCCCCTGGGAAATAAACTAATTGACTCCTATAGTTTTAAAAACAAGTTTTTAATTAAGACATGTTAATTGGGTAGAATATTTTAATCTAGAAGACATGAAATTGGGAAGGCTGACAAATGCGAATGAAACAAAATATGTAGGTAGAAAGTTTTTTCTTCAGTTTCTTTTCTCTCTTTTCATTATCTTTTGTGAGCTGCCAAGATAATTTTTTTCTTCCAAAGCACCCAGAGTTCTTTCAAATATTTTACTGGCTATCCATCTGTCCGTCCATCCATCCATCCATCCATCCATCTCACATTTGGAACTGCCCATCTCCCTCACAGAGTGTACAATATTATATTTTTTGTGTAATAAAGTAAATTATGAAATAGATGGGAAACCATCCTCTAAATTTTTCTAGAATTTATATTACTTAATTCAGATATTGGGGATGGTTCAGATCAGTTATTGAAAGTGTGGATCCTTACATACCACTCACACTAGGTGTGGTTCTCAGTTTGCAGGGGGAAAAAGTTTATTCCTTGCACAAGCAAGCCTGCTACTAACCTCTTTGATCTTTTTGTTGCAAGAGATGATTCATGACAGATAAATATATCTCTGGAGTTCATATAATTGGTTTATATTTTGGAGATATATCCTTCCCTTTAAAAAACAACAGCACATCATAAAGAGGAAGGAAATGGTGAGGATGCAATGAGGGATCAGATGATTCAAGGCTGTTGCCACAATCCCAGTGTGACAATGCATGTGTGGCAAGTGGCCAACCTCTTTTTTGGTTTATTATTTTATTTTTAAAAACTAGAAACAGTGTACACAAAAAAAGATGTAAGAAAGATATGAAACATATTGGAAAATAGAAAACCAATCCTTATTGAATTTTCAAGTGAACATATTCTGTTAAGGTAATTCAGATCACTAAAAAAAGCTATAAAACAGTAAATAATTCATTAGATATATACTGAAAGTTAACGATCAAATGAAGACATAATTCTATGTATAAAAGAAGGTAAATGTTGAATGCAGCACAAATCCATATGTATCGTTATAATCCAAGAATAGTTTTCAGTTAGGATTAAATTTATCAGAGTAACATGTTATTCCGAAATCAGACCATTATTTAATTAGCCATTCTTCCAAAGAAGGAATCAAAGTGGAAAAGTGGCCAACATTCCCCCAGTGGAAAAGTGGCCAACATTGATGTGTAAGTGTTAGATCAGGGGTGGGCAAACTTTTTGACTCGCAAGCCACAATGCTTTCTAAAATTTGACAGAGGGGCCGGGCCAGAATAGGAGAATGGTGTGTTTGTGTGAACTAATATAAATTGGATGTG
>JAEANM010003567.1:0-22184 GCA_017656035.1 Myanophis thanlyinensis
CTTGCTGGCATTGAGGAGGAGATTGTTTTTCTGGCACCAGCTCTCCAGGTTCTTAATCTCATTTAGATAGGCCATCTCGTTGTTATCGGAGATCAGGCCTACTACAATGGTGCCATCAGCAAATTTAATGATGGTGGTGGAGTCTGTAATGGCTGTGCAGTCGTACATGTATAGGGAGTATAGCAGGGGGCTCAGAACACAGCCCTGGGGGGCTCCGGTGTTGATTTATATAAAGCATCTTGCTCAGATGTTCTGCATGACTCCAAAAATTCTGCATGTTGCACTTCTGGTACAATAGGTATTGTTGGATGACTGTTTGCAAGATAAGATTTTTGTTGCCTAGTTTTTAATTTTTACTTCTTCAGCATAGGTTTCCCAATGTCTTAACAGCAGTAGTTTAAGTTTGTCTTCACTATAAAATAAATGACTTGCTAAGAGAAATAGTACATTTCAAGCCCAGAAATAAGATCTTGTTCCTGAAATATTTTTAATAGCATCATACTCACAGGGTTCAGCATTCATGTACTAAATTGATAGATGAAGTTGGTAATTTTGGACAGCAGGAATGGCTAAGACATAAATGCTGAAAGAACCATCTCATCAGCTTTTACTAGATAAGCTTAACATTTTCTAATTTACTGGCAGGTGTCTAAACAAACTAGAACCTTTCTATCAAGTAACCTTTTGGGGACAAGAACCTGTTGTGAGAAAAGGAAAAATTCTTCCAATTGATGTAACCATAGCACAGAGATCATCCAATAAAAAGGTAAGAGTCACAACATGAGGACTTCTGAGCAGAAGCCCCAACTGCATTTGTCCAGAGTCTTATCATTAGGAAGAATGTTAACCTGCTTGCATGGATCAAGAAATCATCAGTGTCACCCACTGGGTTATGACTATCTCTCTCCATACGTGCATCCATTCATTTAAGCTACCCAGATGTAAGCATACAACGATGCTTTCAATTTGTGGATCTTTTTGAATATTCAATATTTCTGCATAATTATGACCTAAAATATGATCTGTTCTTCACATAAGTCCCAAAACTAAATAAATTTAAACAGGTTCATAAATTTTTATGCCTCTTTGGTGATATGCTGTCAAATTACCGTTTCTATAGATATTTATGTTCATTTTTAAAGACATGTAAAGATATGATTAATATGCATGGTGAAAAGATTTATACCTCTCCCTCCACAGTTTGAAATGTGTCAATAGAACATACTCACATAAAAATAATACCCTAAATTCTTAGATAGCCATTTAGTGGCAATATTACAATTACTTTTATAATGCCCTTTTTTGTTTTGGCTACTAGGTAACAATAATTAAGAATCTTGAGCTGTATGGTTTGGACCCTCAGGCTGTTGCTAGTACCCTTCAGCAAAAGGTTCAAGCTAGCGCCACTATTGTCGCAATCCCTGGAGCAAAAGATAGATCACAAGTCCAGATACAGGGCAATCAGATCAATCACCTTGCTAAATTGCTCTTAGGTAAGTGTCTTTGGCATGCTATAATAATATTCATAAATCATCTTCTTTGAATGAAGGTGGATTCCTGATGACTTCATAGATAGTTCCATGTGGGGTTTTTTGGTAGAACTTCAGAATTAGTTTGCCATTGTGCTCTTCTTTTATTTTTACTTTCCAGTAATAATTAACCCTGGGAAGTCCCCTAAGGATTCCCATCCAACCCTATGTGGTTTGTAAGACCAAGCAAAGTTGCAGGGGTGCTGCCATCTGCTGAGACACTGAGAATATATTATCAATTTGCTTGTATTTATTTTTGTTCTTATTAGCGGCATCAGAACAAAAAACACAATATATCAAAGGGACATTCCCTTTTGCTTTCGATCAGACTGGAAACATACAAATGATTTTAGCAAGCAGTGATTCCAGAACTAGTTTGGATGCCACTAATAGGAACTTCTTTGCGAGAATATATACCAATTTCCACCTTTCTAGTGAACAGCGCATTTGTATAGTGTTACAAATTACGGCTGGTTGATGGATTTTGGGGTTATAACATCATTGATTTTAAATAGTTATGATGAATGAAAAGGGGGTGCTGTAAAACTTTAAAGCAGTGTTTCTCAACCTTAACTTTTAAGATGTGTAGACAGGTTGCTGGCTGTGAAATTTTGGAAGTTGAAGTCTACACATCTTAAAGTTGTTGAATTCAGAAACACTGCTTTATGATATTCGCAAAAAGTTTTGTAACTGCATAAATACTCTATAAAAGTAAATGGAATGGCTATTATACATATTGTTAGTCATTTATATAATGCGGTGGCAGGTTATCTCTAGATATTGTTGAATTAGTTTCCAATATCTCTCACCACTGCCTATGATGGCAACAACTAAGAACCACTAATATGATCTCAGATTTTCAGGACATTTAAAAAGTCTTAGTAAACTGCAGTTCCTATTGTGTTGTAAATACTTCAGGACTAAATGTGAAGTGACTAATATTAATGTTTGATTCTGTTGCAGAAGATTATCAGATACCTTGCAATTATATCCAAGGTCTTAAGAAAGCACCAAAAATGGGGCGGAAGAAGTAGCCAAGCCTGTACCTCAGATTGAGATTATGTTATAAATACCTTATTCAGTGGAACTGAATCCAAATGCCTTATAAATAAACTATTTTTATTTAATAGATAAAATAAAGACCTTTCCCAGATACCTGTGGGGTTTTTTTCCCCATCCTATCTTTTTATTTATAACTCAGATTTTACCAGAATAAGATACTAAAACTAAAAGCTAACTCTGTATAATTCATCCCACTTAATAGCTGTTTATTTTGAACTGTTTCTACTGAACAAGGATGATAGGAATTTGTACCTTATTCCTGCACCTAACACATGGAATTGAATGGAATATTCTTTATTGGCCAAGTGTGAAAGGATACACAAGGAATTTGTCTCCAGAGCACAAGCTGTCAATGTACATGCAAACAACACAGTAGTAAGTTATAGCTCAAAAATCATTTTATTTACTTATTTATTTTAATTTTTAAACCCTCTCTCTCCTGAGAGGGGACTTGGGGCGGTGTACAACCATCTAAAAAAACAAGTTATAAAATTATAAAAATTAAAAAAAAAACAAAAAACACCCAATTAGAACCCCAAAATTAATACTAGGCCAGACTGGCCTGTTGAAACAAATGGGTCTTTATCATACAATGCAATCATAAATCATAAGATACAAACAAGTGATAAAAGTTACCAATAGGAGAAGGTAATAGGAAAAATGAGAAGTTTGCTGCCAGGAAAACTGAAAAAAATGTGTCAAAAAACCTCCAAGATGGCTAACTTTTTCAGTAAATTTTTAGTTAATTTTAAGTTAATTTTTAGAAGTTGATGGCTGCAAATGGATGGAACCCCATCATGTATATGAACAGGGATAGTTTAAAAAACAGTAATCAGGAATTTTTTTTAAAAAATTGTGAAATGCCTGTTTTAGAGCTTTCGCAATAGTTTTCATGTATTTTCAAACTTAGGCAGTTTTTAGAGGTTATAGTTTGAAGAGCTATCAAAGACTTCAAAGAGTGGTGTCACAGAGTGCCAAAATGCCCTCATCTTAAAACATTCATTAGATTTATATCCCACTATTCCTCTAGGTCAGGGGTGTCAAACTTGTGGCCTGGATGCCATGCCCATGCTTGGTTTAATGAAGGGAAGAAAATTTGTGATATGTCACATGACGCCGCTGTGAGGATGCAAGTTTGACACCCCTGCTCTAGGTACTTAAACTGTTCCCCACAAGAGCTGAGAAATAGCTAAATCTGACAGAGTGTGATTGGCCTCGCTTCCACGGATGACAGCGGACTTGAAATTGTATCTCCCCAATTCAGCACTTTAACTGAATCATACCAGCTTTTAAACCATTATGTTCTCTCTCTCCTGCATGGCCACGGAATAACTGTGGATTAACTCTTGACCAACATTCAGTGGCTGAAGTATGAACTCAAATGGAATGCACAGCGTGCACTGATGTTGATCTAATTGTGTGATTGATTGGAATGTGTTTCCTGCTCACACAGAGGTAGATGAAATGCTGAATATATAAGATAAATCAAAAGGAAATGGTACCAAAGAGATAAGCTGCATAGAAAAATAAAGTCTAAAAGATTTCTGTTAGTAATCACGCTGAGAGAGAGGAAGTTCAAGATCCTTTGCCTATTAGGAGCGTTGAGTCAATGAGGTAGAAAATAACATCTCTGTTAAAATTAAAATATAATAACATCGTGTGTAATGTTAAGTGAACCGAACACAAAAAAGTTAAGAGGGAAAAACTCATTCTTTATATCAGATATCCTTTATTTTTAATAGTTTCTTACACAGTTTGCATCATATAACCAAATTGAGAAGGAACTTAAAAAAAAAGTCAGATGGTGACATTAAAAAAAGTCACAGGGCTGAAACAGTAATAAAAATAAGTTACAGCATTGCAAAAATGTACTTACTTTGCCCACATAAAAGCTTTCACTAATTCCATTCTGTACAGACTATGTATATGTGTTTGTAGCTGACCATTCTGAACAAAAATACACATACACACACACAGCCACACACAAACAGATGCAAGCAACATAATATACTAAACAAAGGCACTGCTAGCAGTAGTCTGCGCTTTTTAAGTAGGGGCCTCCACACCTAAGGCTTCTGTTCTACCACAGATCAAATGGCTCTGCATTCTCTCCCGATCTAAGCATCATCTACTTTTTTTCCCTCAGCTTAATGCCCCTAGCTATATAATATTTGAAGAAAACCAACCACCTGCCTATATACAGGAGGCTTAGTCAGCAGCATTAACATCAATTGCATAAGAAGCCATGCCTTTTATAGAAATGTTCAAGACATGCCAAAGGGAAGAGAAGGAAACAGTTTTCTTCCCTCTTTGATGAAAATAAAACAGAATATATAATATCCCTCTTGGAGAGAAGATCTTTAATGACAACAAACCTGGCTTCACTCTTCCTTTTCTCTATGTAGACACGAAAAACTTCTGGGGTTTCACATTTTTTGTTTCCATCAACCATTTCTACAGTCCTGAGGAAGTTTGTCTGTAAGCTTTGCTTCAGCATGAACTTAGTTAAATTTGCTCCTTTTCCTGTTTGATTAATTTCTTTTTTAATTGCAAGGTACATGCGACAACCCTGCAATGCCAGAGCTGGAAACATCTTTTTCCCTTCATATGCCCCCCCCCCCAAATATATTTAAAGAATCTTCAAAGAAGGCTTTGTCAGGTTCTGACAACTGATTAACTCTTGGCCTAATAAAATTGGAGTGATACTGGCTTAATTATCAAATTAACGTAAGAAAAATGATTTGTTTGTTTAAAACAACAGGCTAGTATTTGCAAAGCAAGGAAACAGAGCCTCGAGTTTGCTCAGTCAGCCGAGTCAAGACAGTTACACGCTGGATTAAATGGTTCGTGCATGCTTAAGCTAGCCCTCAAAGGGGAAATGTATGAAACCTAGTTTGACTCAATGAACTCTTGTTGAAACTATGCTCAGAAAAGGGGGGGGGGGGGAGACAGAGGCAGGAAAAAAAAATTAAGGAATCGTTATAAACGGGAGAATGATGCCTCATATCCTACATCATCCAGCAAACTGCAGTCAGTCATGCCAGTCACTTCAATACATTGTAATTGTGCCTGACTACTCCTAAGTTGCCATATACCCAATTTATCCCTCCCTATTGTAAGTGAATGCATAATTCAGAGCCGGTTTCCAAATACAGGAGATCATCTTGCAGAAGTTGTTCCCATACACCTAACAACTACATCAGAGGCATTCCGTCAAACAGGAAATACTGTATACCTGCAGTAGATATACAATGCCCATGTTTTTAAATGCATTGCTCATTTCTCATAATATTTGTTCTATTGTCACATTTACTTTTTATTTCTCCAGTTCAGGATTTCAAAACAGAAACAGAACAGCCAGCTATTTGAAACTTACACCTTTAATCAGGTGGCATGACCCTGCAAAGTGAAAAAACCAGTAAGCTGAGCAGTTGCAAATTGCAGTTGCAAATTGCAATTCATTTTCTACTATTAGAGTATCAATGGCACCCAAGGTTATTTCCTTTTAGAGGCTTCACATAAATTCTAGGATAACATGTGACTAATGCTTCCAACATATACATTAATAAAGGTAAATATAACAATCAGCTGCCAAAGCCTTCAGAACTGGTTCTGCATTAGGGCAAAGGGGATTCCAACAGTTGGGCTATGCCACACCCTATTTATATCCAGAATCCTAAAATGAAAGGGATTTTTTTTTCCTCCCAGAAATGCACCTTTTTTCACATCCACAGCCATTCCTGAAGTCATGCCGATATTCTGCCACTTCCTTGGCAATTGTTCAGTTCGTTTATCTTGTGCAACAATACGTTTGGCATCTTTTATAATGTGTCTCACTTATATCAGACTAAGGTTCTTCTGTTTGCCGATGGTTATGTGGATGAATTGACCAGAAAGAACACATTTACTATACATGTCTACTGCACATCACACAAATCCACAGGTGAGGTATCAGGATGGCAGGAAGGGGAGATAGCCATTTCAGTCCAGCCTTAACATTTATACAATAAACCAATAAAAGTAGACATTCAGCATCACTGCAGAGTTTCCTGGCATTACAACCACGGAGAAGGAAAAGCAGCCACCGCTTCTGGTATTAAAGGGTCAGTTCCCTTTCTGTAACTAACAGTTCCAAGCAAAGCTTGGGTTACAACCAAACTGAAAAGTGTCCTGAGAAAGAAAAAGTTGTTGTTCGGTTTTGTTTTGATTTCTTTTAAATATATTTAATTATTTATTTAGACTCTAAAATTGAGTTTTTTGCTAGCCATACTTGGTTATCCGGGCTTCCCATTCGCTTCTTTCAAGGCCTCTTGCAGTCTTTGTTTAAACTTGCTGTATTTTTTTTGCACTTGCTGGATTTTGTCTTTCTCTTCTCTTTGTAATATTACTAGGAAATTCTGTAGCTCTGGAATAGAGAAGTTGTCCCACTAAAGAAGTAAACAGAGAAGTTTTAAACTGGCAGGGGGAAAATGCTATTATAACCTGTGAAAAATGACAGTTGCAACAAGTTTAATTTGCCAGAAGAAAACCCCATTCCAAAATAATAAATCCTTTGTAATCCTATTTTCCCTCAAGTCATGAGCTTGCTACTCTGAAACTACCAGGGTAAATGAGAGAAACTACCTGTAGGAAAGATTATACACATGGTAGTTTTCTAACTTTCAACCACAAAAAGTCCCATATCTGCAAAGGGTAATTTTCTAGACTATATGTTTTGTCATTATTTATGGCTGAAATTCAAAGGTGTAGACAGCTGGGTCTAGTTCATAACTGAAACTGAAAGTTTACCTGCTGGATACTTGCAATAAGAAGGAGACATCTGTCTCTCAGGGAGCATGTGAACTGACATCCCCCCTTCAATATATATATATGAATTCTGAGAAGACTGGAATTATGGGGGGGGGGGTGTCAGTTCATATGCTCCATGAGAGACAGATGGCAGCAAGACAAATTACCAAGCTATTATTACTATGAGTAAAAGCTGAAGACATCATCCCAGAGGGTTTATAGGAAAGAAAGTTGATTTCTTTCATAATCAGCTGTGCTGTTACAGTTACCTTGAAATAAATTCTCCTCTAGGAACTTCCAAATAATTCAAATTATTATGAATGCATCTTGAACAATTATTTACAAGGTTTGGAAGACTGGCTTATTTTCAGTTTAGGAATCATTCCTGTGACTCAGAACTTGGCCCTTTATTTCTTAGTTTTGCACTTCTGAACCACAGAAGAATGTCTTCATTGGTGCCTGATTAAACTGTGTTCTGAAGCTTGAACATTTTGTTATATATAGCTAGATTTTAAACACCAGAACTCTGGAGATTATTTCATCCTGTATAATTAAACTTTGTTAATCATGTGTAATATTTAAAAAGAGTAATTAAATGAGACGTGAAATGCCCTTTGCTTTTGTATTTGCTTTAATATTAGACTTATTTTAGAGCTTATATATAGACTTATTTTAATTAGTATCTAATTATGTTTATTATAAGAACTAATAAGATGGAACAGCTGCTTTTCCACCCACTCAGATTCTCTCCTATAGATTCAAGTCACTGCTTGTGTAATGTGATTCTATTTTTGTGTGTCTTTGCAAGTTAGGAATAAAAACAAAAACTATGTAGCAGTCAGACTTACCTCAACTTCTCCTGTTTCATTTTCCTTCAACACAAAATTTAGAATATCCGTGTCAGGGCCCGCTAGGAGCCGCAGATACAAAGGACATTCTGTGACTGGAAGCTTCTGGGAAAGAACTGCAAATGATAAGGCAATGAAAATCACTTAGGGTCTTTGAAAAGAAAATACAAATTTCTTTAGGTCTGCACATGTAATTATAGCCAGGCCTATGCACGGATCCTCTACGACAGTGGTAGTGAACCTTTTACTTACTGAGTACTGAAAGGTATGTGCTTTGCGCATGCCATCTGCACTTGTGTGCGGCTCTTCCATGTGAGCTGCATGTGTAACAATACCATCTGAACATGCATGCAGCTTTTGCACATGCAATGCACATGTGCTGCATGCAGGCATTCATGCACACATGAGCAATCATGTGCATGCGCAGGAGAGCTCCAAAGTCCAGATGGATTTCCTGCTGCAATCACGCACATGCACAGCGGATGCACGAAGACCAGCTGGGTCTCTGCAATCATGCATACGTGCATGCGCAATCGCATGTGCATGCTCAGCTGGAGGTAAGTTGGCTGACAGCTTGTGTGCCCAGAAAGATGGCTCTGCATGCCACCTGTGGCACCAGTGCAATAGGTTCGCCACCACGGCTCTAGGAGAATGGATAGAAAAGGCTGCAACTGCTTCTTATTAAGGATCTTCGGTTCTTCCTTCCTTTAAAACAGTTTCAAACATTTATTATTCATTCTTCAAAACTGGACATGAACTCTTATTTACCCTTACTGAAAGCCATCATAGGGAAGAAAACAATTCTAGGTTAAAGAATTACAAAGAGGTATAAAATGGAGAACCATGAGGTTCAATCATAGGCCCTGTATCCTTTATTTTTTTAAACAGCAAGAGAGGGAAGGAATGCTTACTAATGTACAGATAACACAAATAGAAAACAGAAATAAGATTTAAAGTGATATTTATAGGTTAGAGAAGTGAACAGATAATAACCAAATTGAATAAATGGCAGCAACTGAAAACAATTAGAAAACAGATGTAAGATGGAGGATATCTGGTTTGACAGAAACATTTGTGAAAAGATTTTGGAATATTAGTTGACTACAAATTGAAAAGAAATTAGCAGTATAAAGTAACTACAAAAAACAACAAGTGAGCTTAGCTTAGTTTTGCATCACATTACACTCCACAATCAGACCTCCTTCCAGGTATCATATATTAAGGACTCAGACAAAATAGATCTGAATCAGAGAAGAACAATGAGAATTATCATTTTTTATGAAGATAAATTGAAATAATTGGAAATGCTTAGCCTTCAGAAAACAAGCCTGAGAGAGATTCTCAATCTTCAAGCTTTAGGAAAAAGATTCCTACTGAATATTAGTAAAAAGAAAAAAGTATAACAAGAGTGGTTTGGCACTGAAGCCATTGATGAGAAGTTGTAATTCATTCCCTTTCAGTTAGAAATGTTCTAGACAGGCTTGCTTTAATTTGGGTTCCTGAAGGGCTAGATTCATTTTACGGGTTCTGCCTAAATAGTCCCTATCAATTCTATGATTCTAAATCAAAATTCTGTATTTTTAATGGATGCAGTTATTGACCATCTAACCAAGCAATAGTTGACTCCTTGTCTAAAACTTCCCCATTTATAATTTTGATATAATTTTAATTGAAGTTGTCATAAGGTGAATCCAGGACACTATGCTTGAACAGCAAATGTTATCATTGGGCTGTAAGCTCAGGTAAAGCTACAGTTACATACGGTAGTATGTCCTTATTTTAGCTCTTGCAACTACCAAATTAGGATATCCCATGCTGTACATGATTATCCCTGCCCATTACAATAATATTTCCTTTATACTGATCTTGGATATTGACTATCCAAGGTCACTTATCAAGCTTCTCTTAAAGCCGAGCATTGCCTGCTTTAAAAAACATCCTATATTGGATTAGATACTTGTCAGAAAATAAGCTTTATAAACAAGTATTTTTTTTTTCTACAGATACCATCCTAAAATGAGTAAGTTCTATATTTTTCTTCATTTGGTACATTAAATCCAAAATATAACATGGAGAAAACCAATTCAAGATGATTCGTTCTCTAATAAAATCATATTTCATTAAAAAAAATGAAGCATGATTCCATTTATGTTTCTAACAAAGACTATGAAAATAGTCTTGCAATTTTTGATCTTACATTTGGATGTGTGCTATGATGTGAACAAAATACAAATGAAGATTGTATAACAGGTCCCTAAACAATCATTTTTAAGGTTCTTCCTATGTAATTTTCCAATAGATTTATACTTTTTTAAATAAAACTTTTACCATAGTTATTGAAGTTTATTCTGCCCAGAGCTAATATAGCCAAAAGAAAGCTTGACTAGATTTAACACTTTTCTTTACTTTCTGCTCTCTAGTGCTTTTCTTTTTTAAAAAAACCAAACCCTAATCTTATTTTAATGTTTGTATTTATTGTTTTAAGAATTTCAAGTTTTATTTTATGATTTTACTTACCACTGATTTGATTGCTTATTGTTTGACTGGTTTGGGCTCCTCTGCTATAGAGAAGACTGCTTTGACAAAAGATGATGAGAACCTGGCAGACTTATTAGGGAACAGAGCAGAGGTAGCACCTATGACAGACAGCAGAGATTTGTGGCCCATCAGCTGCCAGCAGAGCTAGCTGCAGAGTCAGGTAAGGAGGAGGTTGAGGGAGAGCCTGGGCCAGTTTCAAAGCCTTTGGAAGGCTCTGATAAGGAAACAGCATCAGAGACAAAAGCAGAGCTGGGGCCTGGAGGCAGCTGTCTTTGGGGCCCTGAGCTGAATGAAGGGGAGGAACAGAATATCCCAGAATGTGCATATGCACAGAGAGGAAAAAAGAGGAGAGCAAAGGAAAACAATAAGCCGGCTCTCAAAAAAAAGCAGACATGGATGCTGGCCAGCTCCTCCCTGGCTGGGAAATAAATAGTAGCAGGTTGGGAGTGGTGGTTGTCACAGACAACCATTTGCTTTTAGGATACAGCAAGCAATTCAGATTTCTTGGCCAGGTCTGTTGGAAATAATTACATTTGATTTTTGTTTATCCATGTGAATAACTCTGTCCCTACCCTGTTTGAAAAGGGGTTTGTTTGCACTTGCGAGTAAGTGGCTTATCATTACTTGCAATGGCTGGGCCAGAACAAGATGGACCACTTGAATAAATTGTCGCTTTTAGGGCAGGAAGCTCTTTGCAACAGTTACTCTGTATCTTTCTCACCTTGACCATCTTTCTGCATCTGTTTGAAAAGTGCAAATTTCTGTGGGTTGTCCACCACCATAAATTTCTTCAGAAGTCCCTGGATCACCTCACTCACAGTTGTTGTGCTGCTGATATGTAACTGTTTGATGGCATCCAAGGGTAGATAGAATGATGTTCTTTTCTCTGTCATGTTAGCTAAGTTGACTTCCTTGAGAGCATCATGAATAGATGGTGGCCTAATCCCTGCTGGGACTGTCACAGGACGCCTCAGTTTTAGGTGCACTTTGATGAAACCTGTGTAAGTACCGCCGTCATCATTCTGAGGATTGGGGGAAAATGAAAAAAAAAAGTTAAAGACAGATTATCTTTTCTTTGATCTCTATTTCCTAAGTGATTTGGAAGAAGCAATTCAGATTATTTTTCTGAAGAAAATCTGAAAGTTTTTGCAATCAAGCAACTTCTAAATCTAATTTACTTCAGCTATGTGACCCTAGAAGCCCTGCATATAATGATATATATCCACTTTCTGAAACATTTTCACAAATACTCTGGCTCTTCTAAACAGTTTCAATGTGTGAAAGAAATGAAGAATAAAAATAAATCATTGTAATCACCACTTTAGCTTTTTAAAAAATTATACATAACATCCTTGTCTTTAGCATTACTGTTCTGAAGATAAGGAGGTCTCTCCTAGAAATAGGAAATTACTTTGTTTATTCTCTTTATTTTAAATGGAACGTCTATAATCAGGTTGAGGGATAGTCTTGGTGGTAACATAGAAAACCAGATTCTGCTGAATTGAATTTCTTTTTATGAATGGGCAGACTTATTAGTACTACCTCATTCAACCTACAGTTTTTACCAAGACATGCCCAGTCTCACCACCCTTTTCGTTTCTAATTAACACTTTTCATTGATTGAACCCATTCATATTTATACTTGGAGAAGATCCACTAAAATCATTGTGATTTTCTGGTTTCAGAAATTTTAAAGTATGGTCCAGCTATAGAGATTTTGATTCCTCTAGGTACCATTTTTAAATTTTTCTTTCTAGAATCAAGATGTGAATACTTGCTCCACTTCTTTTGCTACTACATTGTTTCTACAGCTGATTGTGGGGGGGGGGGAAGTGATGTGCAAAGGAATGCAGTCCTTTTACTTCATCTCAGTTTCAGTTTCAGGAGCTGGCAACTCTACAAGGGCAGCAAGGTCAAGCCACAGAATTCCAGTGGCTGGGAGAGTCAATGTCAATGATTTGTACTTGCAAGTCTGTTATTTGGCTGCAGTGTTCTTCTAATTCTTCTTTGAGGTATTTTAAGCCCCCAATGCTTTGTGGAAAGTTGTTTTCTTTAGAAAGACAGAATGCAGGTATTTAAATAAGTAGATTAATGGTTTATCCAATTAATTTGAAAGTTATCCAGGATACTTTGGATTGAATAAAAAAATAACCCTCCCCCCCAAATAAATTTGTCTATGATGGTCATTATACATACTGAAGAGAAAAAAAATATAAGAATGCACACTAAAGAAGAATTTATCACGCTCTCTGCACTTTGGCTGATACTTATTCTTTGGTGGAAAAAATGTTCTTCCATACATGCAACTGAGACAGATGTTGAACCACTTTGCAAAGTGATGGATTTGTCTCAATTCAAATATCTAAAATAATACAGGCATAGCTATTTTGGTAAAATCATTAGTTGACATTCAGAGAAGATTTGCAGACACTACAGAATGTTTGCAAGACTCAAATTAGCTACAGAACATTCACCCCCACAGCTGCTATATAGCTCAAATCATTTAAATAGCAGGTTGAGGAAACTTCAGCTGATAGAGAGATACCTCCAAACCCTCCTCAGTTCAAAGGGTGTTTTTTCATTTGGATCAGCCTCTTAAAAATCATGCTGTAATCAGAATCCCTGTGAACCATGATTAAAACAAAGTGAATAAACTGGATCTTTAAAAGTTGCCGAATTTGCCCATTTGTCCATTTGTGGCATTATGTAGCAATCCCACAGAATTTCAGTAACATCAGTGCCATGGGAACATAGACTCAATGTTAGATATATTGGTATATCCAATTGTTGGTATAGCCAATTGTCTGCTAAAGCAAGGATTTATGCCTATTTATCTATCTTCCTTGCATCCTGTTCTTTCATACCACAACCCTGTGGGGTAGCTTAACCTTGGGGAATGGATCTGGATGAAAACTATTTGGTCCAGATATAAACAACAAATAATTGTTTTATTTAAAATCTGTCTGAGTTCCTCAATAAGGTAGCCGCCTACTATGTTCTGTTGCAGACTAGCAAAATCTGGGGTGTACATTTTATAAGGGATCCATGAAATAACAGAAAATCCAAATATAAATCATGCAAACCACCAATGTGATCCTTACACTCGTCATGTGACTGAAGGCTCCAGAGGAGAAGGGAGGAAGGGCATGAGAAAAGCTGTTTTTGATAATTATTTACTTAATAGTTACCCATAAAACATCAGCACTTTTACTTTAGATAGTTTTACTTTAGATAGTCTGGCCATTCTTCTTATCAAAGTTCAGTAAAGTAAACATAAGGGCTGTGCAACACTTCATGCTTGAAGGCAAAATGTGGTTCAAAGGGTGCAAGGACACACATAGCACTCTCTAAAGCTACCACACTTTTTCATGACATTCTATAGCTGCTCCAAGATTACAGGGTGATCCCAGGAAAAGAGGCATTTGGTTGAAGAAGAAATTGCAAATAAATGCTGAACACATAATTTGTTTCACAATTATTATTAAAATTAGTCACATTTGAATCCAAATTATTGCACCACCTAGTAAACATAGCCATCCTTTTTATAGACAATGCCAATTAACAGAAGTCAGAATTTAATTGTTATTTCAATTATTAAAGATGGAGATGTCCACCTTTTTTTAGACTAGTAGACAAATGGGTTCCCCCCCAGAACTTAAGCAACCTTCCCATCATAAATGCTGAAAGGGAAAATGGTTTTAAGAGTTGCCACAACAAAACAAGGAAATATCCAGAATTACAATACCAACCAGCTTCATCAGCAAGCAATTGTTGACTTTTGAGTTGTAATTGCTAATCATCTCTTTCAGTTCTTGGATAGTAGGAGGTTTAGGTTTTGCTTCTTCCACTGTCTTTGTTACATTCTAAAACAAAAGATAAGAAGCAATACTGAGACAAGCAAACTTGGTAGATGATGATATAATAAGTTTAATAACAAACAAGCCGTAAGCAAGCCTAACACCAACATGCATTCTACTAAATTAATATCTAATTTTAATAATAATGCAGGATCACTGTGCAATTGTAAGATGACATTAGTTAAAGCAAGGTGGCAATCATTTGACAGTCAGAAGCTAACTACTATGTCATTCTGCAAAGCCACAGTGAACTAAGAATTTTGCTGGCTGACAGTAATGACTTTCCTTTCCTTTTACAGTAGGCATGTTTGACTTAAACAAGTTGTTCCACTCATTGCCAAAAATCAGCAAGGACTTATATCTTGATTTAATGCCAGTTTGTTTCTAAGTTTCAACAATGCAATTTTAGGAAATTCAGGAAACATTTAGGAAGACTTCTGCATTGGAGACAATTCGTAAATGATACCTGCTGTAAGTCTCAAGTCACTGATAGGCAATCTTCTGAAGTTGTTGGGAAAGCCATATTTTGGAGAAGAGGAAGACACATTATATGACCGAGCAGTGTATGTGCCCATTCTGCCACTAATGTAACTAAAAAGGACCACAGTGGGATAATCTGTTCCTAAAATCACTGCAAAGAACTGCCTACTTCAGCAGATAAGTTCAATGGATAAATTGGAGACAATGGATGCTTAATTCAAAATCAACTTACAGTTGCTTACCCTAAGCCTTCTGTACAGTATTGTTTATACATTTAGCTGTGATCATAAATTTTTCAGGACTTTCTGATAACCATAATGACTAAGAACATTACTGCAAAATGTACAATGCTCAGTGCTTCAAGATTCATTATGAATAACACTAGGCCAGTCAGAAACTTTATTTCAGACTGTCCACAATAAGCCAGTCACAATCATGTAGCAGATGGTTAAGTCCTCCCTAGATGAGAATAATTCCTATCCTGTAAAAAAGCATATCCATAACCAGATATGTAATAGTTGATACAATATGCCACAAATGTCCCCAATAGAGGTTCACATTGAGCCAAGAATTCCCAGTGCTGCTTATTTAACCTAAAGGATTCCTAACCTTTTCTGTCCTGCAAAGTTTCCACACACCCCTTTCCATCAACAAGCTTACACCTTGCTTGCATCTTACATTTTATCCTAGCAAATAATCACAAAAGAAAATGTACATGTAGTGTTCATGTTTGTGCAGTCACATGCAAGAGGAAATAGACTAATTTCATAAGATCATAACCTAAAAATCAATATCAGATATGAGCAGGTTAGGTGCATTACTACTATTCCCTTGTGTTTCTAAAGAACAAAACATAACAAATAGCTGAGCTTTAGAATAGGAGAGATACTATCCCCAATCTTATCCATTCCTAAGCTCACAATTTGTCAAAATCTTTTCCCCTTTAGGATTCTTTTGGTTGGTAAAATGCAAAGCTTTGATCAGATCCTTCACCCTTCTGAGGACTTCTTTTTTATAACCCAAAAGATTCCCAAAGATTATCCTCACATCCTTCAGATGTGGTTAAATTACATTATCTTGAATATAGCCGAGTGTTTTTTTCTTTATTTGTTTTTTTAAAACAAGTTGTGAGGTTCTTATCTAGATCAGAATGACACAAGTGATAAAATTGTAGAATAAAAATTATCTTCTTTTTGCTTCCAACGTATTATCCTCACCCAAATTCAGGAGTTGAAAAGAAAAACCATGCACAATGGCTTCAATATGCCACATATACTTCAGAACAGTTCTTCCCAACCAAGTGCCTTCCAACTGTATTAAACTATGACTATACAGCTGACATACAAAAGCCCTAGAAAATGATCAGCTTGGAGAAAGCTGCTTTAAAGCAGAAACAAATGAGGCTGTCAGTTGCAATTCACTTAGATCCCTAGTTATATGCCTTTTACCCCATCAGATGTGTAAGTGAATGCATGAGTTGTGCTCCGTGGAAAGGTCTCAGATGATGTAATAGACAAAAACAAAACCAATTCCCATCATTGCTTGAATCAAGCTAGGGAAAAGTTTTAATAGTTAATTTTTTGCTTACACAACGTAATCCAAAACATATGACACTAGCTGGAAACCACTGACCCAAATTCAAGAGCATTTTGTGGGGATACATAACACTAAGCAACTTCTTTGTGGCCCCAGAGTGCTTCCCGTCAAAGGAAGAGCATGATTCCCAAGTTTTCAAAACAGGTAAGATACATTAAGTCTTAGACAGGCTTAGCACATCTGAAACAGCAAAAAAGAAACATAAAGCAAAATAAAGCAGTGATGAAAAATAATTATTAAAAATATTATTTTTTAAAATTGCAGTCCCTGACTACAGAATGAATACTTATCTCTTGACTCAAAGAATAAGACCTTGAACTGTGTGTAAAGAAAAGCAGCCAGCATTAACCAGAAATAGTACATGCAAGAAGAGAAGAAAAGTTAGAGCCCAACTTCATTATTTTTAAAAAGTGTATAAAAACAAATGATCTTTTTTTTTAATGTCAAACTTCAGATTTCTTCAGGTTGTCAAATAGGGGTTGACAACCTGAAGGCACATGTTTTAAAATGTAACATTCATAATCATTGATTCTAGCTGGGACTGGTAGAAGCCAAAGAGACATGAAAGTAGTCTGGTTGATATCATGAAACTGAATAGAAACAAAACTTTGGCCTGTTTTTTTATCAAGCATTGGTTTATTTATTCTATTGGGTTTTTGAGCTTTTTCAATCATGGCTGATTTACTAACCTCCAAAAGGGTAAGTAATGTATCAGTAGTAGCAGAGCAATACTTTTTCTTACACATGAATATATTGGAGAAGTCAACCATACTGACATTTCTTTCTTTCACTATCTAGAATTTCACGTATTTAGAATTTTAATGAAAGTCACTTTGGTATAGTGGTTCGTGCATCAGGCTAGAAACTGGCAGACCATGAGTTCTAGTTGTGCCTTAGGCACAAAGCCAGCTGAGTGACCTGGAATTCTCACTTTCTCTCAACCCTTGGAAGAAAACAATGGCAAACCACTCATGAAAAACCAAGAAATGTCAGGTATTTGTTCAGGTAATTTCTGAAAACTGGACTTAGCAGCATCTTCTCTGAATTTAAATACAACTATGTATTCTAAAATTGAGAAATGTTAGGAAAAGTTCTTTAAAAAACCATAATGCAGCAAGAAACTTTAGTCAGCATTTCAGGTACTATGGTACCAGTTCAGTTCACATACATAAAAAGGAGGTAAGGTAGTATAGAAGATTGAAGTGTTACCTTGAAATAAAGTGAGCGGATGCAAATTTTAACCATGAGAACAGTGTTGAAGTATGCATAAGATTGCTTTGCTTTATAATACAAGGGAATAATTGGGCAGTTAATATATACTTCAATTTTTTCTCTCTGGAATTCCAAATATACTATTATATTCTTCAACTGAATAAATATGAGTTTTAGTGGTTCTGGCATTGTTCTCTAGGGGGTCATTTAACAATGTATCTTGCATGTGGAGTGGAATTAATTTATTCTTATTACACCTCTGTGTTTACTGACAGATGGTTTCACTGTTGCATTGTTAGCAAACAATATTAAAGTAAAAATGACATGTTTTATAAACTCAGTCATCAACCAACAAGGGCATCACTATTACTGTCAGATTATTTAGGATCTGCCAGCAAACCATTATAGACTACAACAGAAACATAAAATGTCCAATTCCTCCATCCAAATACAAAATACAAAACAATGTATTGTTAATTAGAGCTTATAAATCCTATGCTAGACCAACTATTGTTCAACTGTTTGGAATCCCCACCATATATCTGATATCAGTACAATTGAGAGGGTCCAGACATACTTCACGAGAAAAGTCTTGCACTCTTCTGTATGCAATAGAATTCCCTACACTAGTAGGCTTGAAATTCTCAGTTAGGACAACTTAGAACTGCACCGCTTGTAGTCAGACCTAGGTATTGCATATGAAATTATGCACAGTAATGTTCTACCTGTAAATGATTTTTTTCTGTTTCAATCACAATAACCCATGCGCTAGCAATCGCTTTATACTCAATGTAAATCGTTCCAAACTTGACTGTAAGAAATACAACTTTTGTTGTCATATTTGTCAAAGTCTGGAATGCTCAGCCTGATTCAGTTGTATCTTCTACAAATTCTCATAGTTTCAGTCACAAATTGACTTTCATGGACCTTACTCCGTACCTAAGTGGCAGTAGAGGAGGCATGCATAAGTGCACGAATGTGCCTCTTGTCCCTGTCATTGAATGTTCTTATTTTTCTTATTCTTGTATCCATTTTTACTTAGTTTTTACTTATTTTTTTGTTTTTATTGTTTGTTTGTATTGTTATTCTATTGTTATTGTTTAACAAATTCTAATAAATAAATACAGAATAGAGTAGGGTAAGTGTAAGTGTAAGGGTAGGGTAGGGTAGAGTAGAGTAGAGTAGAGTATAGAATAACCTTGCCTATCCAAGGCCTACCATAATTACCTAAGTTCAGAACAGATACTGTCAAATTCATAGCTCTTTTTTTACTTATAAGATAAAGAAAGATACAGAAGTTAACTCAGATATTCCCAGAATCCTTATCGTTTGTCAAAAATATACAATGTACAGAAAAATCCCAACACATTTAATTGTTCTGTTACAAGAAGGTAAAAGAAGTCTATGTAATGTATCTTATTTTCCATTTTTTAAGTATCTATTGACTGACTTTATTCACTAAGATAAGATACTTTGTTCCCTTAATGGAAAATACAGCTGCTGATGAATATGCTATGTTAAATGAGTTTATTTCATCCATTTCCCTAACTGTTTTTCTATATAGAGACTTAGGTCAATTGGAATGCAAAACTGTGAAGAATCTAAAGCTTCTTTCTTTTTGAATCTTATCTCAAATGAAACTGTTTGTATTTTTTAAAATAGATACTATAGTAGCAAAGAGATTACATAGACAGCAGTTACTGAGTTTTTGTCATTTCTCTTTGAAAACAGGAAATCTTGCAATCTTTTAAGGGTGACAACTTCCCTCTGAGTTGAACCAAAATGCAATAGAAGACTTGTGTTTGGGTCACTGAGTGAATGAATTCAGATAAGAAACATCAGAGACTACACTGATTTTTTTATACTTATAACAGTCTCTAAAAGACATGCTATTCTACTGCTAAATAGATTAACAAAGAGCCTTCTGACATTTAAAAATTAACCAATTTATGATGGAGGAAAAGTTCATGAATCAGAATCAACTTTATTAGATGAAGTCCATGAAACTTTAAGACTGGGTTTGGGAACATCAATACATCCATCCATAGGACCTTTTTGGCATGCTAAAATTCAATTTTAATTTTAATTTTAATAAAATTAGGAAACTGGCTTGCTAATTCATTAGTAATGTATTTATTAGCCCTTAGCATCACTGGCATTCTTAGAAAAAAAAGTGAGTTCATAACATAATGATTCCTTTGAAAGTAGGAAAAAGATGAACATATACTGGATTAATGGGGTATCTTAAGAGTAGATCTACAGACACAAATTCACTAGTTTCTCTCTGAGAAATGGGTGTTTTGCTAACCTCAAGCTCTTATGATAGCCATTTTGTAAGAGCACCCATAACATCCTGTCAAAATTCTAAACAAAGCAGTTCAAAATGTTTTCTACCTCTGGTTTGTCTCATAATACATTTGTTAATATTCACTGGCTGTACTATTTTCTTAAAGGCAATCTTTTTATGACAAATTGTTTTATGCCACCAATGTTTGTCAAACGTATTTTTTTTATTGTGAGGTAAAATGGCCCAAATTTTTGTTGGAACTTTAAAGAGTGGACACAATTTGTAGCTGTATTTCCAATTCTAGAACCCTTACTTTTTAAAAGATGCTATTTGGTTAGCCACAATTTCTATGACTCACAATGGGGTTTAATTATTCTTTATCTATAACAACCTCTAAAATTAATTAAAAGCCAGGTGGCACAGTTATAAGTGTATTAGATTTAGATTAATGAGATCAAGTTAGATTAATGGTATCTCCACTTAATTAAAAAATGTTGAATTCATCCTTGTATCTTTGTTGAATCTTTGTATTCTTGCAGTGAAGATGGAAAAATATATACATTCCTTAATGTATTTGGAAAAAGAGTGAAGTAAATGTATACATTTTCAAATTTTTTATTTCTTATAAAATGACATCAGAATTATGGAGTACTAGGACATCACAGATATCACCGTGCTGGGCCTTATCACAGGAGGAGACGAGACAGCTTACAGGACAGAAGCTAACTACATGGTGCTCAGAAAACAATCTAAACCTAAACACCAACAAAACTAAGGAAATGGTGCGGGACTTCCGGAAACAGAGAGAGGAACCTGCCCCACTCTATAGCAAGGGCGGCTCTGTGGAGAGGGTTTCCTCCTTCAAATTCCTGAGAGTGCACCTCAGCCAGTACCTCACCTGGAAAAGTAACACATCCCAGGTGATCAGGAAGGCCCAACAGAGATTCCATTTCCTAAGGGTCTTACAGAAAAACTAGGTGGCACAGCGGCTGATGACTTCCTTTTACCGGTCAACAATAGAAAGCACATTCACATACTGGGTCACAGTATAGTACACTGGACTAACAACTGCGGACAAGAAGGCACTACAGAGGGTAATGAACACAGCACAAAAAATCATGGGCTGTCCCATAACCCCACTGGAGGAAATAGCCAGATCCTGCTGTCTCAACAGAGTGAGAAAAATCCTCAGGGATGACTCTCACCCTGGACAGCACTTCTTCATACTTCTACCATCGGGCAAGAGATACAGAAGCATAGCCAGCTGGACAAATAGGCTGAAAAATAGCTTCTATCCATGGGCCGTCCGACTTCTAAATGCCACATAGACTAGACTTAATACAACAGACTCACAGTGACAGTGCAACATGCAATATGTACTGCATACCAGTGGAATAATGTGTGTGTGTGCGCGCGCGCACGTGCGTGCCAGCCCGGGCATTTTCTAGGGTTAGGGATTTGTTTATAAATCTGGAGATGTATTCAGTATCTGAATGTATTCTATATGCTGTGCTTTGTGTGATTGTACCAATGGAGGCTCACTCAATTTTGCTGCACACATGTTCTGCATTGACAATAAAGGATTGAATTGAATTGAATTGATAAGAGATAAGAAATAAATCAAATAATACTTTCCAGCAAGTATTTAAAGCACATCAGTGGGGACCAGCTGCGTAAAACTATAAAACCATTTTTGTATTGGTTATACAACATGCACAGATTTTGTGGAAGGGAATAAGTACAGCACCAAATGCATTTCATGCATATATGAACAAGCACATGCTTCATTCCTTCTTTGGAGGAAATACATGCCAGAGTAAAAATCAGAGTCCTGTAATATTAAGGTAACAGCTCCACCATACATCCTTCTATTATTACATCTGAAAATCCAGATTAAGAGCTTTAAACTTCTTTTTCCAGTCAAGAGCAAAAAGGTTTGCTTAGTTTGGATTTAGCCAGTGAATTTCTACTTAATAGCATCTAATAC